>JAOWAZ010086636.1:0-13373 GCA_028565935.1 Goniobranchus fidelis
GTCAGTCGGGTATGATTATGATTCAAGATCATATGTGAGTCCGTTTAGATATGAATACAAGGACTCTATAAAGAATATTGAGTTATTAGATCGGGATTCAAATGCCGCACAACTGGTGATTGAAGAAGATACGCAAAATAAAAGAATATTTGTCTCGAAAGAGGCAATCAATGTTGATCGGCTCCATCAATATAAATTCAAGATTGATTTTAACAATTTCGAGAATTGTTCATCGCATTGTTTTCTGAGTATCCATGATGCAAAGGCAAGAATCCATATCAAGTATTATTTGGAGTCTGTTTTGAAAAATGAGGATCAAGCCACCGCCAAAGATAAAATTTTGGATACCGACATTTCGGAACCCGTATTTTTTCAGAAATATCCACCTCTTTCAGCAGAGAAAACTACATCGGGATTGCCCGGTCATTTTGCTCAATATTCTGCCAAGAATTTGAAAAACAATGAAACGCTCCAAGCAAAGTATTGCTCTTCAAATTTTTACCAATCCAAATTTTTTACCGAGTAGTAGCGAGTTAGAAATATCTTGTAAAAAAACAAAAAATCACTTTGATCAAAAGCCGTATCCTGAATTATAAGTAAGAATCATCCTATTTGGGGATTCTTTTCCGGAAAGGATTAAGAATAAGCCCTATTCTGTGCTTAGTGCTAGGGCGTGTCGCTATTTTAGCCAAATTAACGTGGCTACAAGGTATATTCCCCCTTGATAACTTTCGACAAGCTTGTCTTGTCTGGCGGCTATTCCTTTTTACTGTCCGTGTGGCAACGCCAAATCACCGAGTTTGTTAAAATTTTCTTATGGCGAGGAGTGACCCACCGAACCTTTTTGACTTGCAAGAAGACGACGAATTCTTTCCAATTGATCGTCCGATAAATCGTAAAATCTTGTCATTGATGCTTCCTGCAAGGGTGTAAAAACAAAAAATCAATGATTTACCGCAAAAAACTTATCGATGCTTTTTGATTTTATTTGCGGATAAGTTCTCATCATTTTGGGTGCTCGTTTTTTCACTCATTTTTCGCAATACACACATTTGATGCGAGCAATAAGCAATGCATTTTGCAACCAAGCCGAAGAAGGGTTTTCCAAGAGGTTCCATTTCCGGGATTCAGTGAAAAAAGCGGCGGGGTTTGCGAGGTTTATCGGGAATCTTTGAAGTGGTTGACCGCTTTGGAGGAGCGCAGGCGGGCGAGGATTTCCGCTTTTTTGTTTGTGCTTTCGCGTTGGGCGGCTTCCGATTCAACGGTGTTCAGGTTGCTGCTGAGATATTCGGGGGGGATTTCGTCCAAAAAACGGGAGGGCACCACGTATTGGGGTTTGCCGAACCGCATCTTTTCCTTGGGGTGGGTTAGAATCAGGTTTTGCTTGGTGCGGGTCATGGCCACGTAAAACAGCCGCCGTTCCTCCTCCACCGAACCTTCTGCCACGGCTCTTTCGTTGGGGAAGGATTCGTCCCCCAAGCCGCATAGCAGAACGCATTCGAACTCCAGACCCTTGGCCGCGTGGACGGTCATCAGTTGCACCTTGTTTTCTTCCTTGGCATCGTCTTCGTCCATCGAAAACAGCGCAAGGTAGAGGAGGAAATCGCCTAGGGAGACGGATTTTTTTTGGTAGAGGTGCATGGTGTTGATGAACTCGTACAGGTTCCGCATTTTGGTGTCGGCCGCCTGTTCGCTGTTTTCGTTTCTTCGGATTTCCTCGGGCAGTTTGATTCTTTTGAAGTACTCTTTGAAAACCTCGTCGAAACCCCGTTTTTCCAGTTCTTCGCGGCAATTCAGCACCGAGTTGCGGAACTCAATCAGGGCATGGTGTTGCCGGGGATTCAGATCGATTCCCAAGGCGGGATTGGCGATGGTGTCCAAATAGGATTCCCCTTCTTTTTTCAGTTGCGTCAGCTTGCCAAGGGCTTGTTCGCCGATTCCCCTTTTGGGGTAATTGACGATGCGCAAAAAGGCGGCATCGTCTTCCGGGTTGTGGGTGAGGCGCAGATAGGCGATTGCGTCCTTGATTTCCTTGCGGTCGAAAAACCGCAAACCGCCGAAAAGCCTGTAGGGAATGCCTTCGTTTCTGAGCGCCTGTTCGATGACGGCGGAATGATGGTTGGATCGGTACAGGAAGGCGAAATCGGAAAGCTTGAGCTTTTTTCGGTTTTGGATTTGCCGCAACTTGAACAGCGCAAACTGCATTTCCAGCATTTCGTTTTCGGCATGGTAATGGGTGATCAGATCCCCGCCGGGCTTGTCCGACCAGAGCTTTTTTTCCATGCGCCGGGTGTTGTGGGAAATCAGCCGGTTGGAGGCTTGCAGGATGACCGGCACGGAGCGGTAGTTTTGCTCCAGCCGGATGATTTGGGCGTTCGGAAAATCCTTTTGGAAATGCAGGATGTTGGCGATGCTGGCCCCCCGCCAAGAATAAATCGACTGGTCGTCGTCGCCCACCGCGAAAAGGTTTCCGGAAGTTTTGCCCAATTCCCTGACGATTTCGTACTGAATCAGGTTCGTGTCCTGGTATTCGTCCACCAAAACGTGCCGGTATTTTTTTTTCAGTTCGGTCAGTTGTTCGGCGTGGTTGCGGAAAAGCATCAGCACGTTGACGAGCAAGTCTTCGAAATCCATCATGTTCAGGCTTTTCAGCCGCCTGTTGTAGCCCTTCAGCAGGGAGCCGAGCATTTGCGCCCTCGGGTTGTCCCTTTCCGTCATCAATTCCGCCGGGTTTTTCATGGCCCCTTTGAGCCTGCCGATTTCGTAGGCGATTTCCGCTGGCTTCATCAGGCATAAAGAGGCCAAATCCCTTTCCTGACCCAAATCGGCCAAGATGCTTTTGCGGTCGTCCTCGTCGCAGATTACGAAGTTCGGGCGATAACCCAGCAGGGGACAGTGTTCCTTGAGTATCCTGACGCAGAGGGAATGAAAGGTGCCGATGAAGAGGTTTTTCAGGGAAACCCGGGTCATTTGCCGGGCGCGGTGTTTCATTTCGGCGGCGGCCTTGTTCGTGAAGGTCAGTGCTAGCAGTTCTTCCGGTTTGGCCCCCCGGCGTTCCAGCAGGTGGGCGATGCGAGCCGTGATCACCTTGGTTTTTCCGCTGCCGGCGCCGGAAAGAATCAGCCCGGCCCCTCCGCTCAGCTTAACGGCCTGCAACTGCGGGGCGTTCAATTCCCCCAAAACGGTTCCGAGGTCGGTTTTCATGATGCGATTTCCCTTTTGGCCAAACACTCGGGGCGGAACGTCCGGTTCAAACTTTCCTGCATTTGATTTTTCCCAGGGATTCGATTTTCCGGGTGAAGGAAAACACGGATCTTTGCTCGGGGAAGTCCAGCACGATGAGGTAAACGCCGGTGCCTTGATCGTTTTTCAGGTTCGCCTCGATGATTTCCGCCTCGTAGGACTCGATCAGCTTGGTGATTTTGTTGAAGGTTTTGATCTCGTAGGGAAAAACGAATTCAAACTTGATCGGTTTTCGGTTG
Organism: Goniobranchus fidelis; assembly: GCA_028565935.1. Classification (NCBI taxonomy): domain Eukaryota; kingdom Metazoa; phylum Mollusca; class Gastropoda; order Nudibranchia; family Chromodorididae; genus Goniobranchus; species Goniobranchus fidelis. Next base: position 3,483 of record JAOWAZ010086636.1, read on the forward strand.
GGCAAATTCCCGGACCATTGCAGGTCTATTTTCTGGCGGGGATCGGCGTTGCCGTCCTTGATGATTTGGCAATCCTTGCGGTGAACGTTTATCATTCCGTTGTTGGAAACCAGCCCGACTATTTCGTCCCCCTGAACGGCTTGGCAACATTTGGCGAAACGGATGGGCAGGTTTTCGGTGCCGATGATGTCGTTCGCCTTGTTTTTGAGTTTCAGCTTTCGGAAAAAGTTCTCCGGCAGGCCGTAGGCACTCTTTTTTTTGTAACCCAGCGAATTGATGAGCGAGTTGACCTCGCGGCTTCCAAAGCCCAGATCGAAGAGGTACTCGTCAAAGCTCGGGATGTTGTTTTTCTCGCAGTACTTCAGAAAATCGGGGTTTTCCTCGAATTTCTCCGCCGGGATCGAGTTTTTTTTCAGCTCGCGGAAAAGAATCTGTTTTCCGACTTCCTGGGCGTTGAGCCGTTTTCTTTCGCGCAACACTTGGCGAATGTTGTACTGCGCCTTGTTGGTTACGGTGTGTTCCAGCCAGGAAGAGTTGGGGGACGCGTTTTTGCTCAGGATGATTTCCACCTGATCCCCGTTTTTCAGCACCGTGCGTATGGGTTTGATAACGCCGTTGATTTTGCCGCCGTTGCATTGATTGCCCACGTCGGAATGAACCGCGTAGGCGAAATCGATGAGGGTTGCGTTTTTGGGCAGTTTGTAAAGGGTTCCCTTGGGGGAAAACACGTAGATGGAATCCGAATACAGTTCCCGGTTAAAGATGTTGAAGGTTTCCCCCGGTTCGTTGGTTTCGCTCAGTTTTTGGGAAAGCTCGCGCACCCAGAGCAGGGGATCGGTTTTGTCCTGCTGGATTTTCTCGCCTTTTTTGTAGGCCCAGTGGGCGGCGATTCCTTTCTCCGAAACCTCGTGCATTTCGCGGGTGCGGATTTGGACTTCGAACTTATCCCCCTTTTTGGTGATCAGCGTGGTGTGCAGGGATTGATAGCCGTTGGGTTTGGGCGCGGCGATGTAGTCCTTGAAACGCCCCTCCAAAGGGTGGTACTCTCCGTGGATGATGCCCAACGCCCGGTAACACTGGGTGGTTTCGTGCGTGATGATGCGACAGGCCACCAAATCGCTCAATTCGTCGAAACGGATGCCTTTGCCCTTCGCCTTTTTGAAAATGGAGTAGGGGAGTTTTTCCCGGAACGAGATTTCAAATTTCACCCCCTGTTCCTCCAGCTTCTGGTGCATTTTCTTTCCAAAATCCTTGCAGGCTTTCAGTAGGTCCTTCTGCGGGGCCGAACATTGATCCAGAACGGATTTGTGGTTTTCGGGTTGCAGAATGCGGAAAGCTTCGGTTTCCAGTTCGTTCTTGATTGGAAAGAAACCCAATCGGTGGGCGATGGGGGCGAAAACATGAAGGCATTCTTCGGCCAGTTCATGAGAGGCTTCTCGGGGATATTCATTGACGCGTCTCAGACGTGCGGTTCTTCGGGCCAGCAGGATGAACACCACCCGGATGTCCAGATTGGCGGCCATGACGATTTGGCGAATGGTTTCGGACTGCTGTTCGGGGCGCGAATCGCTGAGGTTGGTGTGAAAAAAACCGAAGCAACGCAGGATTTTTTCGTATTCCCCGGGCAGAAGGCTTTGCGCCTCGTCCATAGGCAGGCCGGCCTCAAACAGCGGGTAAAGGAGGTTAGCGGTAAAGGTCAGGGCGTCGGGATTCAGTCTGAAAAGAATGTCCCTGGCCTCGCTTGTTTCGCCAAAAGCCCCGTTCAATTTATCGGGCGGGATTTTGCCGGCAAGCGAAGCGAAAAAATCCAAGGCGGAATCGTAATCCTTCCGTTCCGTCTCCCCGAAGGTTTTCAGGATCAAATTGTTTGAGGAAGCCTCCCGCGCCTTTTGGTGAAGGTTTTCCTCGGGAGGGGTTTTGATTTTTTCTGGGGCCGCCGCAGACATGCCGGATTTATTTTTTCGAACAAGGCCAAAAAATTTCGTTTTTGCCCCGTTGGTTTTTCAGATTGATTTCAAATCTTATGGAAACTCAACTTTATGGCAAGGGCGGATGCGTTCAACGCCGCGCGTTTTTCTTTTGCGCCCGACCCTTCTTGGCGGGGCGGCGGCGATTCAGCATGAATACGGAACCCAACACCAAAAAAGCGCCCAGAAAGAAAACGGGGGACGGGGTTTCCCGGAAAATTATAAAAGTTAGAATAATTCCAAAAACCGGAAACAAACTGTAATACGGAAGCACTTTGTCCACCGGATAAAATTTGTACAAATAAAACATAGACTGATGCGCAATCAGCGAAACCACCACCGAGGAATGCAGAATCAACGCCCAGGTTTCAATGCCGATATTGGCAAGGTGTTCCGCAGGATTGCCCTCCGCCGCCAACGAAAATACCAACAGCACGGCGGAACCCATTATCCCCATGACCGCGTTGGTGGTGGTTACCGGAACCTCTTTGAGGTGCCTGGAGAAAACCTGGGCCAAGGCGTAGAAAAAAGACATGATCGCAACGTAAATCAAGCCGAGAAAATCATCCAGCAGGGAAGGTTCAAAGGCTATCACCGCAACGCCTGCGAAAGCGCCGAATATCCAAATCCATTTTTCGGCCGGGAAACGCTCCTTCAAAAAAAACGAACTCATCAGAAGGCCAACGGGAATCGAAAGCTGCGTTCCTATGATAATGGCCGAAACCGAGGAGGAATTGGCCAAGGCCAGATACATGAACATGAACACCCCGGCGCCCATGCTGAGGGCGAAACCCGTCAATGGCCATCGGTATTTTTTTTCAATCGGCCTGAAACGCCAGACTGGAGCCAAAAAAACAAAAACCAAAAACAAACGGATCGCACCGAACAAAAAGGGGGGCAGGGACAAATTCAAGGCGAGCTTGCCAACCGGGTAAGCGCTTCCGAAAATCATCATGACCGTCAAAACAAGCAACAAATGGTGTATTCTCACGGGAGGGGCGGAAAAAATTGTGAAAAAGAGCGGAGACGGTCAATCAATGTTTGACAACGGTCAGGGTTTCGGAACGGACGGCCAAGCTTTCCGTACCCGAAAAAAGTATGGGACGGCCAAGCTTCATAAATCGCCCCGGTGCGGAATGCATCGGTAGCCAAAATTCGTGGCGGGGTTGGAGCAAAAATTTCAAATGCAACGTGGCGGTTAAGCGAAATGGCAAATGATTGGGCGGTATTTCGGGGATGGCATGGATTTGGCCGCCATCGGACAACTTTCCTTGGCGGTTATAGTCATTCTAAAGCAAATCTGTAGAAGATTTTTTTTGCCCAACCCTGATAAGGCTTCACTGATAAAATTGTCAGACATCTCAGCATTAGAATAGCCATATTTGATTTTCCAATGAATTTTTCAAAAAATAAGTTATTTGAACAAATTGTTGAAATTATTATGTTTTCAATTTCAAATGCGTTGCCTCCATTTTATACAACCGAGCCTCGGAGAGGCGACACCTTTGTAGTAAAATCCAAACCACCCAACCAAGCCTCGTAGAGGCGGCACCTTTGTCAGCGTATGTTGTTACAAAGATGTCGCTCCTAACGGAGCTTGGTTCTGCGCAAAGCATTATTTGCTACAAAGGTGCCGCCCCTAACGGAGCTTGGTTCTGCGCAAAGCATTATTTGCCACAAAGACAAAAACATCGTTGAACATTCCCTCAACTGCGTGCCCCCCTATCAATCATTATTTCAAACATCTTTGTATTAGAATAGCTATATCGGTGGGCTTGAGCTGAGCCACCTAAAAAACCTTTTTGTCCCAAGCCAAACAAATACCACTATAAAAGGACAGCCACTTTTTAAAATGGCTGTCCTTTTAAAAAAAATTTCAATATTCAGGCAGGCAACTTGAACATGGCAATCCAAGCCATCAAACCGACTTATTGTCTTTCGAAACATGAAAAACCGCCTTTAATAGACATTGCATGGAGTCTGTTTGGAAAGAATCAAAAAAAGTCTCTGTGTTCTCCGTGCTCTCGGTGGTAGTCATAGCCACCGAGGGATTTTGGTTTAGGGTTTCAAGCCGTAGGGATCAAAGTCAACGGGCAGTGCTTTCATCGGTTTATCATCGTCCATCGCTTCTTCCAGATTTTCGGCGGCTTCGGAATCGAAATGGAGCAGATCGAAATCATAACCGGTTTTGTAGCCGAATTTTTCGGGGCCCTTGATGTAGTTCCAATAGAGCAGTTGATTGGAATTGCTTTTCCAAAACAGAACGATGGGCAGGTTTTCGCTGACGGTTTTTTCAATCCGGGTGATGGCATCGATGCGTTTGGATTCGTCCATGTCGAATTCGTAAACGTCGATTAGTTCATCGACTTCCTTGTTGCCGAACATGAAGATGTTATTGGTGTTCGGCTTCAAAAATTCGGTATGCAACATCTGGCGCGGGGAGGGGAAAATGCTGCCCCCGAAACCCAGCGAGATGGCCTGGAAATTTCTTTCGTTGACGATCTGGAAAAAGGCCGCCCCGTCCCGTTTGCTGATGCGCATATCGATGCCCGCTTTCACCGCGGTTTCCCGCATAAAGGTCAGGTAACGGACGGCGGCATCGTTACCGGTGATGGTTTCGAGAACCAGCCTCTTGCCGTTTTTTTCCCGGTAGCCTTGAGAGGTGTCGGTTCTTTTCCATCCCGCTTTTTCCAGTATTTCCTGGGCTTTTTTCAGGTCAAAGTCCGGACTTCTGATGCCGGGGACTTTATACGGAGGGTACACATCGAAATAATTGTGCTTTCTTTGGTAGAGATCGTAGAACAGGCTTTTGTTCATATTCTCAAAATCAATGGTGTGGGCAAAAGCCTTGCGCAGGTTTTTATCGCCCCAGACCGAGTCGCCCGTGTTGAAAAAGAGTCCGCTTTGACCGCTGAAAGTGTCGCGATAATACCTTCGCTTGACGATGTAGCCATTTTGAATTTCTTCGATATCCGTTTTGTTCTGCCAGATTTGTGAATTGGCCACGAACAAAGAGAGCTTGCCTTTCTTGAATTGCTCATAGGCGATATCGGCGGTGCGGATGGTTTTCAGGCGGATTTTGTCGAAATGGTAAAGGTGCCGAAAAACGGGTTTCTTATAGCCCCACCAATCTTTGATGCGTTTGAACTCGATGAAATCGTTTTTCTTGAATTTAGAAATCACGTAGGGACCGGGCACCACGTTGGGCAACCAGTTGGCTTTTTCCACCCAGTTTTCGTCCAGTTGGACGGCGTGTCGGGGCAAGGGGGAAATGTCAATCTGGTAAAGCACCCGCCAGCTTGGTTTTTTGGACACCAGTTTGATGGTGTAGTCGTCAATCTTGTCGATGGATTCATGGTGCTGCTTCATGTATTCCGTATAGAACGGGGACTTGATGTGCGGGGAGAGCAGAAATTCCACCGCAAAAAGGTAATCGTCCGCAGTGATTTTTTTTCCGTCCGACCAACGGGCATCCGGATCCAGTTTGTAATAAACCGTTTTGTTGTCCGGCATGACCGCCCAATGCGTGGCCAGGCTCGGCAGGTATTCGTTGGTGTTTTTGTCCAGCTTGGTGAGGCTCAGGAAAGCGTATCTGCGGTTGTAACCCACAAAACCGCCCGAGTTGCTGTTTGGCCCGTACAGACGAAAGGTTTGCGGATAACTGAGGATGTAATCCACAAACTTGCCGCCTTTTTTGGGTTGGTAGCCCGGAAAATGATCCTTCGGCATGGCGGTTTGCCATTGAATCCCCTTGGGCAGTTCGGCGGTAACCGGATAGGTTTTGGGTTCTTTGGCCGATAAAGAAAAAACGGCGAAAAGCAACAATGCCGAAACGGCGAAAACGCGAAGGGGGCTTATCATTTTTAGCTGTGGATAATGGTTTGCGTTGAAAATCTAAGGGGTCGTAATTTAGCCCAAGGCCATTTCAAATTATCCGAACGAATCAAAAGTGCAAACGATTGCCATTGCGGGTTCGCATCTTCGTTGATCGGTTTTCCATGAAAAAAGGACGGATAAAAACCCTCCGGATCTTTGCTTGGGGTATTTAATATTGGAATCGGGCAAGATTTTTAGGAATTTGCCGGCTGGTCTCGGAGGGTAAAACTATCCCGTTAACGGTGCACAACCTTCATCCGGTTGTTTCAAAACAGTTTGATACCCAATGCGGATTTCATGGTAAAGTCCGAACGGCAAAAAAAATCAAGGGCGTTTTCCCCAATCCCGGCCATCCGGAAAAAAGCCCCCCAAAAAAAATCGGCCTTTGGTTGTTCATCCGACAGGAAGTTTTTATGTTTGTTAATTTTATGCGATAAGAAATCCAAATTCGGAAGCGTCAGTGAGTTGACAGAATCGCCCTTGCTTTCCGGATGAATGATTCTTGTCGGTTTTTTTCGGAAAAACTCATTTCAAAACAAAATCCTAAAGACCTGGGTTTAATTGGTATTTTTATATGAAACGCAGAAAATTTATCGGAAGGGGTATTTCCGCCTTGATGTGCCTGTCTTGCGGTCCGGTTCTGTCGGCTCAAAGCTCGACCGGATTTTTTATGCCCGAAGAGGGCGCGCGGCACAAACGCACTTGGATGGCTTTCGGCGCGCACCGGAAAATCTGGGGGAAAAAATTGGCGGAAAAGGTTCAACGCGAAATCGCCCTCATTGCCAACACGATTGCCAAATACGAGCCGGTGAGCATGCTTGTCAGACCCACCGAAATGGGATTGGCGAAGCGGTTGTTGGATTACCAAATTCAATTGGAAGAAGCGGAAATGGATGACATTTGGATACGCGATACCGGGCCCATTTTCGTTTTTTCCAAAAGCGGCGGGAAAATCGCCCTTGATTTCAATTTCAACGGTTGGGGCAACAAGCAGGAACACGGTGCCGATGCCAAAGTGGCGTTCACCGTGGCCCGCCTCGCCGGAGCGGGGCACATTCGGGCGGATGCGGTTTTGGAAGGAGGCAGCATTGAAGTGGACGGAAACGGAACCGCCGTCATGACCGAGAGCAGCACCCTGAACCCGAACCGAAACCCAAACCTGAAAAAAAGCGAGTTGGAGGAAATGCTTTTGAAACTCCTTGGCATCAATAAAATTATATGGCTCCCGGGCGTTGCCAATATGGAAATCACCGATGGGCATGTCGATTTCTACGTTCGCTTCGCAAAACCCGGCACCCTGTTCGCCGCAAGGGAACCGGATACCGATTCACCCGAACACGAGATTACCGCCCGCCATCTTGCAATTCTTAAATCGGCCACCGATGCCGATGGAAAGAAACTTGAAATAATCGTTCTGGACAATCCCCATCCTTCCGAAGAGATTTACATCTCGGAGGACATGGCCTTGGGCTATCTGGGTTTCTATGTGTGCAACGATGCGGTGATATGCCAGAAATTCGGGGATGAATACGCCGACCAAAGAGCCTTTGAAAAAATTCGACAAGCCTATCCCGAACGCCGGATTGAGGCGATCAACATCAATTCCATCGCCTCCGGAGGAGGAAGCATTCATTGCGCCACGCAACAGGAACCGCTTTCCCCCGAAACTTGAAAACAACCAACCGCCTTCAAGCGGGACAACCAACCGATAAAACAACAGCGGTGATGAAACCGAAATTTACACAAAAACCCTTCAACAGCCTTTTATGAAAAGAATTATGGTGGATATGTCCGCCACGTTAATCCATCACGGGCACATTCGATTGTTGCGCAAATGCCGCGAAATTGCCGATGAAGTGGTTGTCGCATTAACCACGGACGAAGAGATCAAGGAACACAAGGGATACAACCCCGAAATCGATTATCACGCCCGCAAAGAGATTTTGCTTGGATTGCGTTACGTGGATCGGGTGGTGCCTTCCCCTTGGTTGCTGACCGATGAATTTGTTGAAAAACACAATGCAACGCATTTGGTGCACGGCTCTGACAACAGCAATCCGGTGGATCCCTCTAAGATGGTCATTTTCCCGCGCACCAAGGGCATTAGCAGCAACGATTTGCGAAAAAACGCCTGTTACAATTACCTGCAAATGAGGAACGTCCGAACGGCTTACACGCCCGGCCCTTCGCCGCTTCTCCCCGAATCCCTAATGAATCTGCAACCCGTCCACGGCGAGGATGACCCTGAATACGAAATGATCCACCGGCAAGTTACAAGCCTGCTCAAGCTGTTGACCGGCAAGGACGAGGTTGTGTCCGTACAAGGCGGCGAAACGCTGGCAACGGAAATTGCCCTGACCAATTTTGTTGGCGGCAAAGTCCTGTTGGTAGACAGCCGGGGCAATCAATCGGAACTCTTGGCCAAAATTTGCCGCCAACTTCTGGAATCCGGGCAAATCGGCAAATTGGAAACCGTATCGCCCGCGGAGCTTGAAAAAAAATCTTTTGGGGAAGCGGAACGCTTCGATTGGGCGGTTGCCGTTTTCGTGGAATCCGCCTTGGGTTTCAAAAACGACTTGGAAGCCTTGGTGAAACTGAAAAATCGCCTTGGGTGCGGTTTGTTTCTGGATGCCGCCGGCTCCATCGGGTTGGAAACGGGGCACGAACATGCGGACTTAATTTCATTCGGCTCCTGTTCCGGACTGATGGGATTGACCGGGGCTTCTTTCATCGCGATGGAGCGCGGATTGAAAACATTTCCCACAAAATCCTTTGCGCTGGATATTCAAAATCATCTTTCGCGGAAGCATCCCTCTCCCTGCCACGCTATTTGCAGTTTGCTTCCCAATCTGGAGAAGCTGGAAGGCCTGCGCAAAAAAATCGCATCGGCGAAGCAAAAATTTACGGAGCGATTTTCGCCGCACCTTTTTTATGAAGCCAAATTCCAGCCTCTGCTTTCCACGCGAGTGAAACTGCTGTTCAAGGATTCCTCCGATTGTCTCATCTTAAAATCCAAAGACGGACAAACCACCACTCTTTGCCACCTTGACGAAATACATGAGGACGAATCCCGCATTGGCCGAAGCCTCAATCGCCTCGAAACAAAATGAAGGGGTTAAAGTACCTCGGTATATTGGTGAAATGGCGTTGGCTGGAACTCGGCAATAATGTTCATCTGTATTTGGCCAATTTATTTTCCCTCTGTTTCGAAAAACTCACCCTGAACGGCAAATCCATATATCAAACGGATACCGAGGAACTGCATCCCGAAGCCTACCGGCTTAGGATGGAGTTTTTGAATTTACTCAAAAAAAGAGAATTCCTGATCGTTGCCCAATTTAGGGAAACTCATTGGATAGACTGGTTCATTCCCATTCATCAAGCCATCGAGCGGCTCTTTCCCGGCAAATATGGTTTTGTCTACGTGAATTTTGGCTCGGTCTTAAAAAGAAGCAAAGGGATTGAAATCCTGAGAAATCGCAATAAATGCATGGATTGGCTGAAAAAAAGAGGGGTGGACGGACGGCATCTTTTGATGTTCGAAGAATTAGAAATTTTTATGCCCGATAAAAGGGCTGACATGTTACTGTTTTCCGAAAAAATATCGCAGTCGGAAATTACATCCAACCGCAAATTCTATGTTCCGCATTATCTGACTCCCAAAAACAAGGATGCCCTCTCGAACTGCCCCAAATTTGATTTTGCGCTGATTCCCTCAAAACCCCCTTACAGCTACCCGGACACTGATTTTTCCCAAGCCGGCCAAATCCCGATTGGTTATCCCAAACTGGATTTGTTGTTGGACGGCAGAAAAACCTGCCGACAGCTTGCCTCGGCGCATGAAAATTCCCGCCCCAAAATCATGTTCGCCCCCACCCTGGAAAAAAGAACGATGCGCTCTTTTTTGGCGGAGGGCATTATCGATCAATTCAAAAAGCTTCCCGAGATGGATTTCATCATCAGGCTCCACCCCGTGCCAAACGCAAGAAAACAGGTGACCACCGAGATTTTTTCAAAATTCATCGGCCCGGCTTCAAACATCCGTATC
>JAOWAZ010087746.1:0-13370 GCA_028565935.1 Goniobranchus fidelis
CCATTAATTGCCTTGAATAAAATTGTAACTTTGTTTCTTGCTCTTTGCTCTTCTAGGGGTATCCACTGTAATTTTGATCTCAGGTTGCTATTGCCACTCCTTTGTTCAGCCAGTGGTCAGCATCTTGTCAGGAATGGCGAGAGGAAAAAGACGTTTTAATTACCCTTCGTGGTGATGTTGGCTTCGAATTATGTGTGAGAATCGGTTTTTTAATGACTTCAAATGAAGAGTTCGAACTGAACAAAGCCAAAAGAAGAGTAAAAAAATCAATCGCAAATACTTCAATTTATGAGAAATTTGAATGATCAGACTTCGGCTTTGGAGGTTTCCACTGAATTCTTTCCTCGTTTCTTAGCACAGAAACTGTTAATGGTTGACTGCTTCCTCTTGCTACATGGTTTCTCAGACTCCTTAGCAATTTGTTGAGTACTTGTGTAAATGCTACCTTTTAGAACTACTATTAGATTCCTTAGGAAATGAACTAATTTGCCAATCAGGATTTGGAGCAAGGCTTTGTTAGTAACAGCAGCTTCCATTTTTGGAGTAATATGGTCATCTTTGAGTTTATTTTGCCATGATGTCAGATTTTATTGCTACTAATGATGTGGTCAATTGATATGGTCAATTTTGACCTGTCCTCATTGTTATCCATAATATTTTAATATACAGAAGCCTCTGCTAAAAATCCACAAAAGCGCCGATGATGTTATCTGATAATTACCCTCAGTATGAAAATTATACGAGACGGATAAACTGAAGTTAATGGATCAAAATCTCAAATCTTACCCTGGATTTTGCCATGTGTAGCCTCCTCTATAGTTAGTTGATGTTGCATTTAAATGGCGACGTCTCTCAGACTCACTGTAAAACACCCGTGATTCACGGGCCCTTTTTTCTGCTTCCCCAAAGTCAACAAATTCTATTGGTTTTCTCGCGAGTGGTCTCTGAACATCCTCCTCTGGTTGTCCAGCTTGAGCTGGAGACTTCTTCACAACCTCTTCATCTGAATCGCTTTTAATTTCTCCCTCGTCAGATGCATTTTCATCCTCAACTGGGCCATCCTCTTTCTGTGGTGGGGTTTTCTTGCTAACACTGCTCTGAGCAGGGCTTTTCATCTCGCCTTCTGAGTCTTTTTCCTCCCCTTCCTCTTCTTCTCTCTCTGGTTCTTTTTCCATCTCGCTTAGTGCTCCTAGAGAAGAGTCTTCGTCAGAGACTGGTTCAAGTTCAAGATCAGCCATGATGTCTTTGGGACTGGCAACCTTCTCCTCTGCGTTAGGGGCATCTGCATTGTCTTGTTTGGTACTGGAAGAGTTTTCAAAATCTGCCAGTGTCACTGGAGATGACATTCCCCCATCCAAGCTGATTCGAGATTCTTTGTCTTCTTCTGGCTGAGATGCACCAGTGTTTTTTTGTGAGCTGAGAAAAAAAGAAAAGAAAAATTAACAATTGATAGAATTTCAAGATAGTTTCGAATTGAAAGCATTTTCATTTGATCTTGATACTGAATATTTTTCAAATAGACAACCAATTACCTTAATGGGAAATAATATGAGACAATGCCTTCCATTCTAAAAAACTAAGTGCGAATCTGATTTAAATTCAGGGTTCCTGCAGGTTGTTAAAACTAAAATTCCAGACTTCTCCAGACCACCAAAAGCCATTTTCCAGATTAATCATTTTGAGCGTGTCTGCAACTTAAAAAAATTTTGTACGACTTCGGTCATGTTTTATCTTGCTTCTAGGGCAGATCGCTTGTCCAGACTTTCACTCTCTTTTTTAAAAAAAAAAAGCCCACCAATTTTCCAGACTTTTCCAGGCCTGGAATTGAGAGAGTCAAATTCCAGACTTTTCCAGACCACATAGGAACCTTGCAAATGCTTATTTTCCTTAATGAGATGACATCTGTTTTCATTAAATCCTGGTATTAAATATTTACTTATTTATAAAACCAACACTACAGTTGCTCAAGATAGTTTTGAGGTTCAAACCCTCTACTGATCCTCAGATTTTAATTTAGCCTTCAGAAAGCATACTGATTGCTTGAAATAAATCTCCTTATAAGGATGGTTTTAGGGCTGTAAATAACTGACATTTGTCTTGTTTATTTTAAAAGAGGACCTCTAATCAACAGCTTATAACTCCTCAATCTGACCTTTAATTTTAATAGATTTTTTTTTGTTTTAAAAACTATGCATTCTGATGACCTACATGTCTTCATATACGCAAAAGGCAATTTTAGCTTTGATCTGAGAAGTCAATTGACACTTTTTTTGCCTTTTTTTGTTATTGTTTTTTGTTTAATTTGTTTGCTCCTTCTTTCTACTAAAGAAATGCACTGATGTCAATCATCAAATAGAAACATTCATCTAAGTGATCTTTTTAAATAATGGAGGGTTATTCAAATGTTTTTATATGTACACACCCTTTTTCATCCGTGATGCTGCTGGCCGTCTCAAACTCATCCTGAGACATGACTGACTTCGACTGTGTTGACACCCTTGACTTTGGACTGACTGGTTCAGAGACTATAGAATTGCTTCCTTCTTGCTGGAGAGAACTCTCTTCAGCTTCTACTGTCAGTTGCGATGAAACGGCCTCTTCCTCTTTTCCTTTTGAGGCTATTTCTTCGACAGCGTCAGCGAGTTCGAAGTCATCATCAATTTCTTCCTCAGATGACACTTTATCCACACTCACATTGTCAGCCTTTGAGATATTAGACTTGTCAGACATTGACCTGTCAGAAATGTCACTGTATGGCGATGGACACTGTAGCACCAGCTCAGTTGCCTGGCCTTCTTGCCCTGGGGGACCTTGATCGTCAGTTGTTTCTATGACTGTTTCTACCACACATTCCTGTCATGGACATTGAGATACAGAAATGTTTTTTTCGTAAATACAGTAGGTCTCAAAATGTATACTTCTCTGAGAATGTACCATTACAATATTCATATCACTTTAAATTATTAAGACTATTTATTGTTGTAATTCATTTATCACTGTTGCAAAATCTTTTCAAATTGTTCATACTTTAGCGACTTCTTTTTATTATTTTTTTTTTAAAAATCAGAATTTATTTTTTTCTTAAAGTATAGATTCCAAATTTAAAAAATCAAAGGAAAGGAGTTGTATAGATTCCAATTAAAAAATGAAAGGAAAGGAGTTGTCTAGATTCCAAATAAAGAATCAAAGGAAAGGACTTGGCATTTACAAGCTGTCATTGAGGTTAGCCTACTCTTTCTACAATTCCAACTGCCAGGGTTCTTTCCCATGTGCAATTTGAACACGGAATGAAATAGTAAAGCTTAATAATACAGTCTCTGCTTAAGGGACCAGTCCACAGGTGACATTAAAAAGTGACCTCTTATGCAGATGGCCTCTTAGAAGAGGATAGGGAAGGTAATAGGACATAACAACTGTCCCTCCCCAAGTGTAGTTTGTGTCAATGAAAGAGACATGATTGAAGATGGCCATGGTTCACTGAGTAAGCATATGAGGAAAAGTGAATGGTATCCTACAAAACTGACCACATCATGACTAATGTTTGATCTTCATTGATTGATGAAAAAGACATTGGAAGCTTTATTTTTTTAAGCCAATGAAAAACACTAAATCAACAATTATAAAGGGAACAAAGCAAACAGGGAGGGGGAGGCACTTACGATCCACCTGAGCCGAGCATAAATGACATCAGTACATATCAATCTATTGGGCTGGTCAGCACCTAGTTGTTGAATGCACAACCCTCTTGGTCATGGACAATACTAAGTTCTATGGCCAGTGTCACTAGTCAAATCGACAGACAATGCTAAGTTCTATGGCCAGTGTCACTAGTCCAATCGACAGACAATGCTAAGTTCTATGGCCAGTGTCAATAGTCAAATCGACAGACAATACTAAGTTCTATGGCCAGTGTCACTAGTCAAATCGACAGACAATACTAAGTTCTATGGCCAGTGTCTGATGGATGATGTTAAAGCTGCCAGTGCAAGTGTGTGTATGACAAGTATTCATACCAATCAGGGTGCAGGCACTCCTTTTATCATTTTTATTTCATAGAGAAATGTAATTGGGGAACAAATTTTTGAAAAATATGATAATCTGAGGATTTGGGCTGGTGAAACAAACAGCTTCTTAGGCAAACAGTGGGTCTGGGGACTGGTCACTTTAGAAGACTTTTATAGAGGAAAAAATTTGTACAAAAGGGACAGTGGCCTCTAACATGGCAGCCTCTTCTGTGGAGACCACCATATTTACTATTTAAAAACTGTGATGAAAAGAATGTAACAAAATAATTTCAAGAGAAGATACAATGACGTACTCTAAACAACCATACTGTACTTCTAACTAACATATATTTAAAAACAGGTCTTCAATTCACCTGATCTACAGTCAATTCAACAACTTCAACTGCTCCATCAAAAGTTACGAGGTCTTCTGAATTAATGACATCTTCACTGTAACCTTGATTCAGGGTTTTGCGCTCGGAAAAAATGGAGGTGAATTCATCAGAAGCATAGCGACGATTACGAGTTCTGCGCCTTCTCAGAGCTGCTTTCCTCTCCATTACCTGAAAAGCAGGACATATTATTATCAGAGAGAAACACATAATTGGATCCCAACAGCCAAATGTATAATTTTCATACAGAAAAATATATTTAGGTCTCGATGAATTTTTGCTATTTTGAAGTTGTTACTCTTAACAAGTTAAAAAAAAAAAGTCCTTTTGAGCAGAATCAGCTCACTGGCTGGTGTTTATTCCGGTCTCTATAGCATAAATGTCATAAAGGCAAATGTAATTTCCATGAAAGGATCCATAAAGTATATCTTATCTTATCTTATCTTATCTTATCTTATAAGCCTGACAGTGACAGATTTTATCCATCACTCTGAATAGGTTGCTAGTCTATTGAAGAGTACTTTTCCAGCCAAACTGTCTCCATTTTCACCAGGGTCAAAAGAAGCAACTTTCTTGCTTAAGGAGAAAACCTCATTTGTCCGTAGTGAGATTCGAACCTGACGGCCCTCGAACTGAAGGCCAACACTCTACCACTGAGCTACAGAGCTCCCTTTTCAACCAGTAACTTGGAGTCAAAATCTTCAAAATAACAGCAACAATAAAATTAAAAAGAGGTATTTTTTTCAAAATGATAATGATTTAAAAAAAACAACAACCTGGGTCTCATACTTGCATCATCATTGTTGGTTTATGTTAAATAGTTAGTACTCTTTCTTAATTAAGCAGACTTCTATTTGTTTCCACTTTGTCCATATGCTGATTGTTTTCATCCATACCATGCAGTTAGTTGAGCTTTAAGCTTGTATGTAGCATTAAATCCACTATGTGCTCGAAGCGCTTTACAAGTGTTCCCTAGCAACCCCTGGGGGGTATACAGTAAGGTGCAGCCATTTTGCGCAACAATACCAGCCAATTGCTAGGTACTTATTTAACACCTGAGTGGAGGAAGCAATTAGGGTAAATTTTCTTGCTTAAGGAAAAAACCTAAGTAGTCGCTAGTGGGAATCGAACCCAGGAGCTCCGAGTCCCAAGCCGACGCCTTAACCATTGAGCCACAGCCCTCATGGTCACACCTGTCACTAGTCAAATCTACAGACATTACTAATTTCTATGGCCAGTGTCTGATGGATGACGTCAAAGCAGCCAATGCAAGCATGTGTATGACAAGTTAATTAGTTAACATTTCCATTCTGGTAATTTGCAGTATCCCAGGTGAGGCCTTTACCCAAACCTATCACTCTAATGGCATTCCAACTGAGATGAATATTACGGCGCATTTTTTTGATCTATTCAAAACTTGGCCATAATTGTGCTACTGTTATTCCTAATATACTTAAAACGATGAAAGTGAAGAATAAGACACTACAAAGAAACTGATGATCATGATGATAAGTACAAAACGGTTGAGGGATCTAGTAAAGTCACATATTTGAAATTTGTTTCAAACTAGCTATGATAGAGACAAATATCCTTCCACTATATTAACAAGGTAATAAAGTATTCTCCACTCCACATCAATTGTTAACGAGGTAAATATGTATTCTCCACACCGCATCAAATGTTAACAAGGCAATTATGTATTCTCCACACCACATCAAATGTTAACAAGGTAAATAGGTATTATTCTCCACACCAGATCAAAGGTGAACATGGCAAATAGATATTCTCAACACCATATCAAAGGCTAACAAGGTAAATACGTATTTTTCACGCCATATCACAAGTTATCAAGATAAATAGGTATTCCCCATACCAAATCAGAGGTTATCAAAGTCATGACATATCCTACTAACAAACTAATTTGTCCAATATATTTTTCTTCCTATGGCTATAGCAACAGATTCTTGTCCATGGTTTCGTCAGGGCTCCCTTAAGTTCATTGCCACTAATGAGACAAAAATGATAACGTTTCCTGGACATTCTCGGATGACTGACTGGTAAGCTCTTCAAAATGTATGTCAGTAGACTAAAGGTGAGTGAATCGGAAGCAAGGATATTGTTGGCTGTGCCTACGCATCTACAAAAGCCAGGCTGAGATCGTCTCGCAGCTTGATATAATATGAGTTTTACACGAGACTTTTCTCGCCGGCAATAGCAGATGTAGTAAGTAGTCCCTTTGAGCCGAAGTGCCTCACTGGACTGGCGTGAAGATCATCCTGATTTCTATAGGAGAAGCAGACAGTACCTACATAAAACATTGTACATTTTATATAAATCTTTCTCAAATCTATCGGAAATGTTCGGCAAAATTGATTGTTTGATGCTTTTTATTCTGCACAATACTATAAAATATACAAATAGAACTAGAACCATGCTTTTGGTCTAAACGTTTGACGAGATCTGGAATTTAGATCTCAGTCTATTTGGACATACATTTTTTGTTGTATCTCTTTGTGACCCTCACGACTGCGGACATTTTTGCTTTGATGATGAACATTAAAGAATCTGTAAATCAAATGATAGCCTAGAGGGAGAGAGTAATTTAATGGGGAATAGTCGTGACGAATATATTGTGATTTTAGAGGTGCAGAATTTTGTTCTGGCTTCACGTCCAGATCTGGATCTAGATCTCAATAGGCTATACGCTAAGATCACAAGTGAAGACAACCTGTTTCTAGTGGTGTACAATTCGTAAGAGAAAACCGCCGACACTTGTTACAGTCAGACCAAATTCGACAAATGGTCTTGAAGAACAAAGATAGAAACCGAAGAAAGGATCGAGGAAATCATCAGTACGGATCAGGACTCCTGGAAAACAAATATGTTGAGAGGTGGAGTAATGGCAAATAAACTGGGTAGTCATAGTAATCAACCTGATAATGATAGTGTTCTCATTACGGTTAGTGTTGCTGAATGTGAACTTTGCAAAAAGACATTCACTGACAGAAAGGTTCAATTACTCTCATTTGAAAGGTGCATAGAAGGGCTCTAAATCAATTGTGTGCATTTGGGTGAAGCAGAGCATTCACTTACGTCGAGAAGTGACATTCAATAGATCTCTAATTAAACTGCAATCAACCTGCAATACAGAAAGTACTCTAAGATAAAGTCCAAGGTACAAGCTAATTTGTAATGATTTCTTGAGCCAATTCAAAAAGTGGGCTAGAAATAATATTTAAAAAAGCACAAGGACAACATGCACCAAAACAAGTTCAGAGTTTTCGCAGAGACATCAAGGACCTGCAAAAACACTCTCAAACATCAAGTGAGGGAGGGGAAGAGGGGGAGAGAAATTGGATGTAATTCAAAATAAAGGGTCTGACATGCAGGGGAAGTCAGAGAACTGTATAATGAGATAGAGAGCTATTTTGTGCAGACAATAAAAGCTTGTGAAACAGTAGACAGGGTGGATTACCAGTCCAAAGAGACAATGTAAACGATCCAAAGCGGAACAAATAAAGTGGCAGATAGGGAGTGAAGAAAAATTACTTGATATGGTTTGGCAAACCTGGTGAAATGATTCAGAGAAATTGGACTAGTCAGTGCAGTAAATAACATCTTGGAAAAAGTTTTTGAAGTGAATGATACACACATCTTTAAGAAAGAGGGAAGACCAGGCCACTTCACACATCCATTTGAATGTAGTGAAAATTTAGTTCACATTTTGAAAAAAATGCTCGCCAGTTAGGATCATGGCAAAATAATGGATTTTTAAAAAATGTTGCTGTGAAAGAGAATCCAGACCCCTTTAGACAGAGAAGCGCACAACAGACTTGTAGTGTTATGGAACAAGTATGGAAATTGAAAAAAAAGAGAAGAGCACACAGAAGGGTACACAGGAAGTGTGTGTGCTTCAAAAGGGATTAGTGGTGGACATTTCAAGGTGGAAGACTTAGAAAGTAAATACAGTGAAGTACAATGTATAGTTTCTTTTAAACTTAGATGCTTTTATACAAATGTTGATTCTTTGTTGAACAAAAGAACTGAGCCTCTTCACCTGGTTGAATGTGATAAGCCTGCGGGGATAATTATGTTTGACTGAAATCTTACCAAAGAATGCAACAGTTTATGTCCAGCTCAGTGAAATTCATTTTTATGACTATGACTGTTTTAGAAACAAGTAGAGGCGTGCGGCCTAATCCACTAATAAATGGTACAAACAAACAGAGATTTTGGTTAAACCCCAGTTAGGACAGAGACAAGAATATTGCGGAGGAAAAAGGGGGGAAAAAAAGAGAAAAAATTCCTGCACCAGTTTGAATCGGCACCCTCAGCCGTCGCATGAAATGACAATGCAATACCACTCGACCACGTGGTCTCCTTAGAAAAGGAGGTTCCATGATCGTGTAATTCTTACACAGCCCCAACATGACTTGAAGTTGGTATTCCCAACGATTCATTCCTTTGGCATGCAAGAGCTACACTGTTCTTGCTTCTCAATCATTTTCATCAGTTGTGGACTTACAAATATTTAACACTGACCAGCAACAACATCACACCATGAAGGTTGCCTCGATACAGATCAAGAAATGATTAGATCTAATGGTGAAGAAAACATGTGGAGGCATGTATTTTAATACAGCTGCCAGGGATGGTGGGAACAAACAGAGATTTTAGTGAAACCCCACTTGTAACAGAGACAAGACAATACAAAGGAAAGAACACAAGAAAAAATCTGCACCAGTGCAGACACGTTTATGCACCATCATGTACAGAATCAACCCACATCAGAGCGATCAGAACCCAACTCTAATTGATCTTGTTTTCTCTCCGGAAAGGAATGGTATAAAACTAAAGCATTTGGCACCTTTGGGTAAAAGTCATCACTAATGTTTAAACTTTGAGTTTGATTGTTATTCTCAACAAATAGACAATAATAAACAGAAACGTTAATCTACAGCAAAGGGTATTACAATGCTTGAGAGAAAACTAAAATTCATAAATTTGTCTCTCAAATTTGAAGAACTAAGTATTCAGGCAGCATGGAACATCTTTACCCTTGAAATCGATTCTTTATCTAAAAAATTTAACCCATTTGCTGGTAGGCCATTAAGACACAAGAAATTTACTACCAATGCGAAATGGTGGAATGATAAGGCAGCAATAAAAGTTAAAATGAAATAAAATAAAAGTGAAGCATACAACAGGATGTGTACTGAAACAAAGGAAAGATAGGGCTACATGGCATGTAAAGCTATCACGGATTATGGGAAAAAAAGTTAAAGCACCACAGGCTAAGATGAATCCCAAAATGTGTTATTCAAATACAAAACGAAAGCTATCAACTCCGAAAGGTATAGCCGGAGACATCTCCGGTAAAGCTGAGTTAAGTGAGGAAAACGGAGGGAATATCACTACAAATTGTTGCTAAGGCCGTACTTCTTAACCGTTTCTTTTGTGGTGTGTTTTCGGTAGAAAATTCTTCATCTATCATAGAATTTAGTAACAGAGTTAAGGGAGTAGCACTTGGTGGACATTTACATTGATGATGACAAAGTAAGATAATTGCTGCTGTCGCCAGATGTAAGCAATCTCAGGAACCACACGCCATGCATCCAAGAGTTCTCAAAGAAATAGCAGAAGATTTAGCTAAGCTTTTAAACAAAGATTTTCACATTATCATTGAACGAGTGTGCACTAATCGAAAAATGGAAGACTGTTAAAGTAACACCTCTATTTAAAAGGGTGATAAAAGCCAGCCAAAGAACTATAGACCTGTAAGTCTCACAAGCATACCATGTAAATTAATGAAAAGACTTCTCAGGGCCATAACGTTTGAATATCTAGATGCAAATAAAGCCATATCGTTTTGCAAGCATGCTTTTCTGTCAAAGTGCTCCCGTGCCCCTATAACAACTTGGTGAACTCCTAGACCATTGGACCTAGAATATTGATAATGGCAAAACGGTAGATTCGATATACCTGAATTTCTCAAAGGTCTTAGATTCAGCTCCAGATCAATGTTTACTCAAAAAAAATCTAGAAAACTACGGTATGGGGGAAATCTCCTCAAATTTGATAGAGAGCTTCTTATTGGGCACGAGGCAAAGACTCAAGATTAATGGTTCTTTCCCTCCTGGAGAAGAGGTTACCACTTGTGTACCCCAGAGGAGTGTCATGGGACCTGTGCTATTTTTGTACTTTTTATAAATGATTTACCCGATGCTGTTGAGAGATTGTGTAGTGTGTCTGCGGATGACACAAAAGTAACGACCCTGTTAAACTTAACCCAACCATAACTCAAAAAGATTTGGGTGTTCTAATAGACAAAGAAATCCAATTTTCACAACCTACAGAAGTATAGGTGAACAAAGTAAATCAAACACTAGGCCTTGGATGCAGATCCTAGGAACATATTATGGAACGTACTTATAATGTAACTACTGTTCACGCCTACATGATGATGTCAGATAGACTTTCATTGGCCCGGGGACTACCTGGTGTCCACTTTGTTGAAGATTTACAGGAGACCTAAGTGAGATCCACAACATGCACACGAACATTATAAATGTATCTCCCCATTGGAATTAAACTATCAGGGTCCAACCAGGGTTCACAGATACAAACCAGGTGTCCACACAAACCTTCGTAAATATTTCTTCACCTTTCGAGCGGTGGATTCGTGGAACATGACAGATCGTGAGATCGTGAATGCAGCTGATCTCAACAGTTTCAAAAAGTATATCGATTCTGTTGCAAAATGAATCATCTGCTTATGCCATCGAAGTTTAGATAATTATGGGCGATAAAATGATCGCTAGGGTGTATCCGAAAGTTTCTACATTTTACTAGCTATGGAGTCTAACCAGAACAGCAATAGGTGAAAGTTGCCTAAATTCCAAGCTGAAATCATTTATTTGTACTTTCGTTGCAGGCGCAGAAGATGCGAATGGGCAATTAAAGTTCCGGATTTTCAGAGACTACAATTTACTTTCGTAGACTACAGTCTGACGGAGGAAAGGAACTGTCGCCACACTTACGTAAAGCTTTACGATGGTAGGTTCTAGCTAAAAAAAAAATGTTCAAATTTGTTAATTAGCTACCTTTGCTGACAGTGGGAGCCGTTTTCAAATGGTTAAAATTTTTAAACACATGTGATTTGGGCCTCAAACACTACGGACCCAACAGAAACACACTGCCAAACGACGCGACAATACCTTTGGGGTAGGGGAGGGGTAGGGTGGGCAGATAAAAGCAATTTGCATGGGTTGACGTAGAGTTCAATAAGGTCACACTCGAACAGACTCTGTGCAAATTTTATTGTACCCCTTCCAACTCTTTTCCCATTATTTATATAATAAACGCAGGCCAGCAATACTTTCCCACATAAGGGCGGTGTCGTAGATTATCCCAGAAGGGGCCGAACGGCCCTAAGCCCCTGCAGCTCGGAAGGGGGGGGGGATGGCTGAGGAGTCCCTTCTAATCGAAGCAGGTACTCAAAGGAAATGTCGAGTTTTAAATTATTTAATTTGGTTTATGTATAAAACATTATTTCTGTAAAAGCACAAGACTCCAACTGAGAAACATCAACAGAGTCCGCCACTTACTTACTGATGCTGTAGTAAAGAGGCTGGTAACAACACTTATTTTATCAAGAATTGATTATTGCAATTCCGTTTTAGCAGGCATTTCATCAAACAAAGTTTCAGAAATTCAAGTGATTCAAAACAACGCAGCCAGAATTATCACAAGAGCACCAAAAACACAACATGTTACTCCTCTACTCAGAGAGCTACACTGGCTGCCTATAAAACAAAGAATAACATATAAAATTGTTTTAACCTGCGACAAATGCTTAAACAACATTGCACCAAAATGTTTGCAAGATATGTTAGAATTGTACCATCACGTACTTTACGATCATCCCATGATAAAACCATCCTCGAAATTCCACAGAAAGAATGTAAAACATTTGCGGAACATTCTTTTACATATTTAGGCCCTTCATATCTGGAATGCAATTCCTATTAAAATTCGTCAGTCTGATAACGTTGATGTTTTTAAGAAGAACATGAAACACTATTTGTTTTCTAATGCGTTTTAGTCAAACATAAATCGGCATGGATGCGTGCATGAAACTGTGTGCTTTCGTGTGCATGTTTGTGTGCATGCGTGCGTGCGTTTGTGTATGCGAGACAATAGGATGCATGTGTGTGTAGCTGCTATTAGAATTAGTGATTTGGTATCGTTATTAATATATTTTTTTTATTACAATCATCATTGCTACTATTGTCACTGAATTTTACTGTATCTTGTAACCGTATTTCTTATTGTATTAATGTTATATGTTGTTGTTGCTGTTTGTTGTTTATTGTTGGTATTCTGTATTACAACATGTACTGATATAATTATTATCACCAACATTATAAATGTTATATACGGAAGGAAGTGTATGTTTATTGTGCGCATTAAGCACTGTTAAATGGAAATGCGATATATAAATATTATTATTATTGTTTTTTATTATTGTTCCGAAAAATAAGGTTAACGAGAATAATGAAATAATGAATATTTAGCCTTTCCCGGAATGTGACAGAATCACACGATTAGGGATTAGCCACTAATGGTGAAACTCTATCACAAAATATAAATATGAAAAGCTTAAAAAGAAACCCCAAACAAACTCAACTAATAAGAAAAGTTAAATAAATGAATGCCAAGTCTAATTTACAAAAATGAGTTCTTAATTTTATTGTTGCTAATGGCGTTTGCTTGACAAGAAAAAAAAAAAAAGAGAAAAAATCTGTTTTATAACGGACGCTTACAACATAAAAGACAAGACAACAACCTATAACGTAAAAGTAAATAAAAGAACAATAATGTAAAGTATAGCTTAAGAAAATAGATGCTGGCAGGAATTGTACTTCAATGGCTATAAGTAATACAGTGCTGAGGTACAGAATAATTCGTATAC
>JAOWAZ010088856.1:0-25065 GCA_028565935.1 Goniobranchus fidelis
ATAGATAGATAGATAGATAGATAGATAGATAGATAGATAGATAGATAGATAGATAGAATGATAGATAGATAGATAGATAGATAGATAGATAGATAGATAGATAGATAGATAGAATGATAGATAGATAGAATGATAGATAGATAGATAAATAGATTGATTGATAGAGAGAAAGGGATATATATATATTACATACATATTATAATATATAAATAGAAAGAGAATCAGAAAGCTTAACTTTATCAGTATCAACAGCATTCTGCCTTGAGAGAGAAGGCAGATAATTTTTTTTTTTATTTGTTTCAAAGCAGCTTCGAAACATAAGAACTTGTTCATCATTTCGTTATTTGATTCTTATCTCTTTTATTCTTATGGGATTATGATTATTTTCTGTATTCAGAGAACTGGAGAGTCCAGTATGGAACAGTTGTTATGCTTCCGGACAAAGAATACGGTGGCATCAAGTCAAGGACGTTCATCAACATTACCCTCGGTGAGTTTGTGAAATAAAACATTTGAAAGCCATTCGAACAACTAGAGCTATGTTGCCTAAGGCAATGCTCGCCAATCGTTCGCCATTTTTGGGGGGCCCGCCGAGGTTCCCTTCCATCGGTTGGTATGGGAAAAAGTGTATAGTAGCAGATCGAAGGGAACCTCGGCAGGGCCCCAAAAATGGCGATCGGATTGCGAGCGCTCACTATAGGCAATTGGACCCTGATGAGACCTTGCCCCCGCTTAAAGTAATAGAGAATCCTAACAATGAACAATGACCTCTTAACTTGATGAGTTGAATTCTACCTTCCTCTCCTTCTGCCTCTCCAATCAACTGGCTTATATTGTGTAAGTTGCACTGCTTTCAACACTTAAAACCGCCCACATAAGGCAAGTGACGATCGCACGGCGACATCAAAACATAATTGTTGTCATAGCAAGCTGTATACAATTTGGTGACTTGTTGTTTTTTTTCCCAGAATCATGGCTTTCCAAAACTCCCTTCGTGACAGTAAAAAAACAAAGAAACAAACAAACAAACAAACAAAAACCTGAGCTTGTATAAAGCGCTAAATCCACTAAATGAGCTCAAAGCGCTTTATTAAGTGTTCCCCAAACGGTCTTTTACAATACAATACAATACAATATCAGTTAAGGGCTGACTAGGTATGTGCCTTTAAAGTAATAATACATGTGAAAAGTAAGCATTACTACATAATAAGTGACACATAATTCAAATAATAGCAAAGAACCTTTTGTGCAAATTACAAGTATTCTTTGAAGAATTCAATGCAGTAGTTAGCAGTGTACAGGTTAAAGAAATGTCCTAATCAAACAGATACTTCACATCACACATCTCACAATCTAATTAACGCACACAACTGGCCATATCTGCCTGTGCGTATTTTGGGCACACCCTGAGTACTGACTGGCTTATTTAGACTGAGTATTCTTGTCAGTGCACATGTAAGAGGGTAATTCATTGCAAAGCCTTTTTGAAGTTGTCCAAAGTACTGCTGTGTTTGACAGAGAGTCACAGGTTGCCCGAATTACTTTATAGTGTCAATCATTAACTGTCTCTCGCTTACATTTGACAGTAAGTCACCATGTTTGTAGAAGTCTACAGACCTTCCTTCAGGTATTGTGGAAAAGAACTGATCAAGGGTATGTCATTTCTAGGTTGAAATTTACTTTCTGTTAATACAAGATATTGACAGTATTAAATAAATCATATGATGCACCAGAGGAGTACACAATGAAGAAAGATTTATAGATACACTGGGACAACATGGCAAAACTCACTATCTTGGATTTGGTTCCTTCATAGACAACAACATACCATAAAATCAAATACGAAAAGATCAATTAAAAAAAAAAAAGACCTTCCAATAACTTTGCAACAACAAAAATCTTTACAAATAAGGCAATAAGCAATTACATAAGGTTTAAGGCTTATGCAACAATTCTATGATAATCTTAGTAGTGGTAAGGGCAAATTTAGAGTATGTCCAGCTGCAGTGCCCTTTAGCCATTCATTTGAACCACTTTTAGTGAAGACTATTTAGGAAAGAAACAAGCAAACATTTTTCTCATGATCTGATGAATAGCTAAAAGGAATCTTTAATTTACAGAACTTAATAAAAACCACAAAAAAATCAGATTTTGACAACTTAAAGGAATAATTTGGACTTTACTGTGACACTCACCTTGTGGTTATGAGTTGAACGCTGTCCTGATTTAGACCTGTGAAAATCAAAAGCAATTACTGAATAATTGACCTTTTTAGTTTTTTAAAAAAGCTTCTAAAAGTGCTGACATTTTTTAAAGACAGCTGTTTGAAAAACTTGATGCTTCTTTAAATTGTAATATACTAGTACAATTCTTTAGTATTAAGAATACAAAATAAGGTCATTCTTATTACACCTAAACATGCAATCTGATTCATGGCAGCTCACTCTAACTGAAAACCACTACCGTTTAGTTGAGGACAGCTGAAGGCAATTTATGAAACTCCGCCCGGTTACCGGCTTGGAGTCACTAGCTGTCACGTGCATTTCCGTTGTCACATCAATGGCATAACCTGAAATTTGCATACATTCTTCCAATCACAACATCCACATTTTTCATTTCTTTCTTTCTTTCCCTCATCCAACACTACTCCTTGGGTTCATTGAAATCTCAACATTCCAGCATTTGTAGTGTTTGTGGATTGTGCTTCTAAATTTTTGATTTTTTAATGACATCTATCTAATTAGCATGTGATTACAAAATTCGCCACATACGATTCTTATCCCATAAACCATATTGAAAGAGAAGATACATGTCATTATGATACCAAAAAATCTTTGAGAAAGTCCTATTCTATGTCTGGTTCTAAGCGGTTTATGATCGAATTTCACACTGAATCCTAGGCCATGTGAAGCATAATGTACTTGCAAGTGTATTAAGTTCTCTGTGTGTATTGTTATATGAGCCTGTATTGCTGATTTTCATTGGCTTCAAAATGCTTAAACTGTTCTATCTTGAAGAGTTAAAGAGAACTCTCAATTCTTTCTCATAAGTGTATTATGGATGCCTTATGAATCATCACGCACATTTTAGAAAAAATTTAAACAGCTTAACTATGATTCTTTAAAAAAATTATGCATAAGTTGAAAACAGTGAACCAAAAATAGGTCCATTTCAAACCACTGCCTGGGGAAAAGGAAGCAATTTTTCATATTTTCTACCATGGTCAGCGAGAGGAGTAATTCAATATACGTCCTTCATGTGCACATTACCCGATTGTAGTTACCGTTGGGATTTAGAGACTGATATTTGAACCCATGATTAACGAGCTTTGAGAAATGTTCGTCTCTGACAACGGACTCATGAGCTGCTGCTGACCTCAGTCACACGAGGTCAGGGTGACTTAGAACGGGTGAGGAGGATAACTAAACGAAGCGGTCTAGCTAAGCCATGGATTATTTATAACATTAATAATTTTAAAAAGATACACAGAGGAAGTGAATGGATGTTGGTTTGTAAAAACGTTTTGTACCATTTTTTTGACGGAAACCACACGTGACTCTAGGTACGGTAATTTAAAAAAAAAATGTATGCTTGTTAACTTTTATGTCAAATGATAAGAACATTGTCTTGTAGATGCTAAGAGATTCATCAATTAATGCATTTAGAATACAGAATAATGAAAAAAAAACAACAGCACAATGATGCTAACACAGCTTAAGATAATGAAACGGAAAGTCAGCCATGATAATGATAACCCTACTATGAGCATCGTTTCATATCCCTTAAAATTAGACAAGGGTGAAAGTAATATTTGGCTAAGTGTAATGCCGTCACCAAATAACAGGCCAATATTCAACATTTTTTACCAGATCCAGATCTCGGCTCATAGTGTTTATTAAGAACCATCCATGTCACATGTTTAATCATGGATATCTTTCATCTGATTTAGAATTTTAAGCTAAATAAGTCAATCAGGTTTAGATCTATTATAATTGACAAGCTGGTTTTAAAAAGATATTGGGCAAAGTATGAAAAGCACATTTATCAGTTTCTAGCTGGCCTGAAATTACTAATCTTTGCAAATTCTAATATTTATGTATAGAAAGAGTTAAAAAGATAACAAAACCTGTTGGATGCTGCATATTCCTTTCTTTTCTGATCCAGCTGTCTCAAGACTTCTTGAGCCTGTAGAATTTGTGCTTGATTCTGCCTTCTGATCTCATTGGATTCTTCTAACAAACGATCTGCATTGAGATCTGGGGTACCATAGGATAACACAACATTCGTGCGAAAATCACGGCCTTCAGGGTCCAAGAAAGGTTCTGCACTATGAGGACGACGAGGTAAGCTGATGTGTGGAGCCAAGTTTGGCCTTGAGTGAGTTGTAGCTGTCAAAGTATCATAATGCTGTCTTCTAGCAGTTGATATGGTTTGAGTGCTAGGGGATTCAGATCTAGCTGGTGAGTAAGAGGAGGGTCTATAAGCCCAGTAGCTATCAACACTTCCTGCAGGGGATGCTGATCTTGGTGACATGGTTTGACGATGAAGATGAGCCATTTCAGCTGCAGAACTGTGAACTACCTGCCGGCGGAGATTAATCAAGTACCTATTTCTTTCTGATGGGGTCATGGATTGTGAGCGAGCTTCTGGCACAGGTGTTCTTGACTCACCATCATGACTAGAGAGTGAGGGACTGAAGGCTCTGCCCTTTGCCTTTAATCTTTCATGCTTGCATTGTTCTCGTAGTCTCTCTAGTTTGAAAGCTTCTATTTCTGCCCTTCTTCTCATTCTCATAACATCATGTCCACGAGTTCTCCGTCTTCCTCGGACACCATCTCTCCTTCTTTGATGAGTTTCAAGGCAAGCCTCAATATCTCTCATACTCCTGTTAAACACAGATCTGTATTCATCTATATATTCTTTTGTGATTTTCATCAGTTTTGTTGAGCTTTTAGGATCTGATTCTTCTTTCTCCCAAGCATCTTCCAAGCTGGCCAGGAGTAAATCTGTTTGTCCAATACAATAGTTAAGTTTAGCCTCTAAAAGTTCTATAGTTAAACTTGATGGGAGGTACTGAAGGGAGAGAAGTTCAATAATTTCTATTCTTTCTCTGTTGAGCCTTTCTAATTCTTTCTGAATTCTTGACATATCACTGCTGTCTCCATGTGAAGATCCTGATGACCTTAATGTGAGGAACAAACTTTCATCTAAAGTAATGTGAGAACCTCCCTCAGCTGCTTCAGTCTGAGTAAATTCATCAGAGCTGCTGACACTTGCTTCTGTGCCTGTGCTCACCATATGCCTTGAATTCAGTGTTGTTGAGCCTGAAAAGGCAGAATCTACATCATCGTCCATAACAGCTTGTAAGGTCAAGGGTGAAATGTTTGAAGCTCGGGAGATCGTACTCAAGCTGTCATTATCAAATCCATCTTGACCAGAGCTCCTTTCTTCAGATGACTCTCTTGACCCAGATGCTAGTGTTCTTGACGAAGCTCTGATGAGTTCCATTGTTCTTTCATCATATGTGGGAGGTTGCATTAGAACACTTCGCTCTGATCTGACAGCTGGCTTGAAAGCACCCTCTGCATGTTCAAAGAGAGTTGTTGTAGGTGGTTGACTTGTACATAGAAGTGATTCAGGCACTCTAAGCAGTAAATCTTCAATCTGAGAATCAAAAGAACTGTCTGACAGAGCCTCTTCAGCAACAGAGCTCTCCTTCTCTATCTCAGGCACATGAAGTGAGATAGATGGAGCAGGTTGGAATATGGCTGTGTCAGTCCTCATTTCAATACTTTTAGGATAATGAATACGGGAATCAACCCTGTCAGGACTTGTAGAAAGTCTTTCATGCATCAGTCCAATGGGCCTAATTCTATCTTCAAGTTCTGTCAAATTTTCATCAACGCTGTCACTGATCTCGGGAGGCGAGGGCAAGTGTGTTCCGACTTCATTCATAGCTATTGGACTATCAGTGATAGATGCCCTGGTTGAGCCACTTCTGGCGATTACTGTTACTGGGGAATCCCCACCGGAAGAATCTGAATCTAACACAGTTTTAGGTGACTTTGTCTCACTTCTAGGTGGTGCTCTCTTTCCTCTTAATTTTCCCTCTCTGGACCGTTTCAGAAGATCCATCATTTTTGAATGCTCAGTCTTGAGCTTTTCAATTTCATTCAAAATTTCTTGATTGGATATGCTTGTATCCAGGACTCTTGCTAAAGCAGTTGGTCCTCTCCGTCTTGGCAATGGAGATCTTGATCTCTCTCTGTCACCATTTACATCTGATGTTTCCTTCAGTTCCTGAGTGTCAAGTGCTTTGTTGTTATCATCTTTTCCTTCTTCACTATGAGGAGGTGTTGCAAAAAGTCCTGGAGAGGCTAACGATTGTCGAATTGTATTTGGTCTTATGAGAGAGAAGGGAAGAGTTGTGTCTGTAGGTGGAGTACTAACAATAATATTGTCTCTACTTCCATTTACTTCTGTTGTACTGCTTTGATTGTTGCTTGATGTTATCAAGTCTGGCGTTATTGGAGTCTCCTGCGCATGTTGTATATTTGGGCCTGTTTCAATAGTCATGGGTGGCTGAACAAAGGACCTGTTTTGACTCATCAACTCCTCTCTTCTGTAACTCAGTTCCCCCTCTCGTGGTTCCCTGTCATTCTTTTCTTGCAGGGTTTGAGTACCAAGTTCCCTGGATGACAGTGTTGCACGTATTCTTGGAATTATTACATCTGGAAATTCTTCTGCAGTGTTTGTTCCTCTGTCAATGAATTTACCTTTTCTATAGTCATTTTGATCAGGGGATAAATCATTATCATGAACATTATTTTCGGATTGATGAATTTGACTGCTGGCTCTAATGACCTCTTGAGCAAGATCTAGGATTTCCATACGTCTCCTACTTTGCAGAGTTGTATCAGTTTCAATACCTTTCTTTGGCATAGAAGTAAATTTGTCCTCAGTGACTGAGATGTTAGCTTGAATTCCTGTCGCACTTTGTATATGTTGAAGATTTGATACAGTTTCTGGTAAAATGATAATCTCAGCAGCACTAGATGTCCTCCTTGGGGTCAATATTACAGGAGCTTGATCTGATCCATCGTCATCTGTTCTTGGAGAGGTTTGACACTCAATGGAGATGAAAGAAACATTTTCTGCTTTGTTTTCTGCTGAAGTATTTACACCAGAGCTGTTTCTCTCTCTTGTATTGTCATTAGACGTCACTGGCAATGGATAAACTAGAGTACTGCCAACTTGCGACACTTCTTGGAATGGGGAATCATTCAAGCTTGCTGTGAGGATCCCATCACTGGGACCATGTTGTTGCCCGCCTGGGATGTAATAACTTGTGATCACGTCACTGAAATCTCTGTGAAAAGGTCTACTCCTAGTGGATGCTGTAAGCATACGACTTCTCTGAGCTGTTGGCACATGGGATTGACTTGAGATTTCAGGCATTGTGGCTGTAATGGCAACTACATTCAAAGTCTCTTGCCTATGAGGATCACTTTCTGAAGATCCAAAAGCTTCCTTTAGAGCTTGGTCAGCGACTGGTTTAATGTCTGATTCCGTTATGTCACGAGATTGATCTGCTGAATCAACACTGCCAGATATGTCTGACTTTAATGGCTTCTTCTTTGAACTGGGTTGGCCTAACCTCAGAGAACCTCGCATTCTTTCAATTGAGAATGATGGATCACGTTGACTGTAAGAAGGGACAACTTGAAATGGAGGACGTTGTGATTGTAGCGGTGTGATCAACGCCTCCTCAATTTCAGTGTCTGTATCTTGCTCATTGTTAAGAGGTAAGCCTGATGATGCTTGTAAAACCATTGCATCCACTAAAGCATTTCTCTCTGATGACAAATCTCCAACGGATCTTTCAAGATTGCCATCAATATGACTATTTAGGGAAGGTATGCTGCTTGCATTATCTTCTCTTATTGATCTAGGCATGACTTCTTGATAGATTGGTGAGGTCAGGGGATTTGATATATTTGTGTCTTCAGATGGTTCAAAAGACTTCTGTTGAGTTTGGTCAGCACCTCGCCTGACTTCTGGTTCAAAAGTGTCCTGAGACAGTCCTGCAGAATCAACATTGTCATGTTCATCAGTAGACAATGGCTTCCTCCTTAAATTAGTTTGGCCTAGCGTCAAAGACCTTTGCACTCTTTCATTTGATTTGGAGAATGCAGAAATAGCATTGAATGAAACAGGAATTTGAAATCTAGGACGTTGTGACTGTGATGGCGTGATAAGTGGTTCACCAATTTCAGTGTCTGTATCCTGCTCATTATTGTGGGGAAAGTTAGATGCTGCCTGTAAAAGCATTGTATCCACTGGAGCATTTATCTCTGATGTCAAATCTTGAATCCTAGACATGTTTCTTACTGGAAAGCCATCCATATTACTGTTTAGGGAAGGAAGCCTGGTTGAACCATTTTCACTTATTGACCTGGGCATGACCTCTTGACAGATTTGTGAATGAGAGGAATTTGACAGATTGGTATCTTCAGGTGATTCAAATGACTTCTCTTGAGCATGGGTAGTAAACTGACCGCCTACTGATTCAGCAAGGTCCTGAGACAGTCCTGTAGAATCAACAGTGTCTGGTCTGCCAGGTAACAATGGCTTCCTACTTAACCAAGGTTCATTGAGCCTTAATCTCCTTTGCATTCTTTCATTTACACTGGAGGAAGATGGATTACTCTGTTGATCTTCTGTTGTTGAAATAGGATTGTAGTGAGAAGGAACTTCAAACACAGGATGTTGTCGGTGAGATGACATGATCAATGGTTCACCAATATCAGTGCCTGAATCCCGTGGGTTATGATGGTGTAAGCCAGATAACGCTTGCAAAGCCATTGCTTCCACTAAAGCCTTTCTCTGTGCTGCCATGTCTTGAATGTTTGACACATCTGTTTCTGGATGGTCAACAGTGTGCCTGTTTAGGGAAGGTATTCTGCTTGCATTACCTTCTCTCACAGCTCGAAGCATGGATTCTTGATAAACTTGGGACCTAAGGGGCTGTGAGTCATTGTAAGTATTTTCAACATCTGGAGGTCTTCTCTGGTCAAAGTTTTGTTTAAACAAGACATTTTCAGACTTTTGTGGGAATGATAGCTTCTGTGGTCTTTGATCTTCTGTTGGATATGAATCATTTGTTGTGTTTGATGGACTCTCATTCATTGAGTCAGACAAAGTTTGGTCTAGCTCATATTCATCTTGACTCTTCCTTCCCCCTGTGCTACGGTCACTATAAACACCGCTGTCATACACAAACTGTTCAAGTCCATGCAGCTTCATATCAGCATTTGGCAGCTGATTTGAAGGATATTCATCTGAGGAATTTGAAGGGTGCAGCATTCCTCTACTTCTTTTAGTTACTTTTGGTTCATAATGACTAGGCTGTGGTGGTGTGGGCTTTGCAAATGCTTGATATGAGCTTTCAACTTCCTTTTTGGCAGTCTTGGACATGGCTTCTTTCACAGGTATAATTTGATGAGAGTCTGTAACTGGTATGTTATGTGTAATGTCAGAGACAAGAATGTTCTGTTGAGTGTCAGGATCGGGTATGTTCCTGGCATTGTCAGGAGCTGGCATACTTTGTCCTGCATTTGCATAGGAGGCAGACGTATTCTGCTGACTTTCAGAGACATTTGTAATCATTGTATCGTTATCATCTATTAGGTCACTTTCATCCATACCTTCAGTTTGAGAGCTTGGTACCCTATGACGGTTGCGATGAATTTTGTTTGCGGTTATAGATCTGTTCTGTAAAATCAAACTGTCCATTTCAGGTTCAATGGTAAATTCTTCAACAATTAATATTTCTTCCTCTGAGGATGATGACAGTTGGGAAGGACTTTTCCTGTCTAAACTTGAATAAAATCTTTGGGCTCCATCTACTTGATCAGAGGCATTTGAGCCGCCAGCATGTCTTTCATTTTCAGAGGGATTGAATATTTGTTCCCTTGCAATTGATTGGTTAAATGACATGCTATAAGGCGCCTCACTGTCATATGATGATTGTGATGCAGGCACTTGCTGTTGAAGAAAACTAGCGTCATGCTGCTGGGCAAGAATGGGCTCTTGGCTTCTTTCAGTGGTCTGTGAAAACTCAAGATTCAAAGATGCTGGGTCAAAAGCAACGAGTTCCTGCCTGGGTTGCGTTTCTTCAAGTGTTATCTCATTTGGCTTGGGAGGTAAAATTGAAAATGTATGAGATACTGTGCTGTCATAATTTGTCTCAGATTGCAGGACTCCTGAATCTTTCTGTGTGGGATGAAAATCTCTAGGATTAGGTATCTGTTGGTAATTAGAATTTCTCACTTTGGATGGTGTATTTTCAGTTTCTCTATGAACATTCTCATTGATTTCAGTCTGTTCCTTGTCTTCCTTGACTTCAGAGTGAGATTTGTCATAATGAAACATCTGGTTGTCTGAATGTGTCATTTGCTGAAGATTTTCATTTTCAACACCCCGTGTTATAGTGGCAAAAACTGGCGAAGGCTCATCCACAACTTGTGTTAAAATGGTTTTTTCTACTGGAATATACAGCTCTGTTTCAGTGGACAGAATCATATTGTCCTTGTCATACTGTGGAACCTGAAAAGTTAGTCTATCAAAGGGTAAAATTGAGCCCTCTTTCTCCTCATTAATCTGTGTCTTAGATTCATCCATTTGAAGATGATGTCTGCTTTGTGATTCAGACATTTCCTTATGATCTTGGACATTGCCTTGCTTTTCTGAAGGAGAATATTCTGTTAGCTCACTGCCAATGTTTTCACATGGTCTATCCTCTTTGAGTGAATCAGATAATGTCGTCTGATTTCCATGAGTCCAACTGTAAACTTTTGCTTTTCCCTTTTCCTCAGCTTTAGCTAGTTGAAGAGGTCTTTCCCTACTGGATATTATACTCTCTGGTTGCTGTTGATTATAAAATTCAATACCTCTGTCATATTCAGGATACATGCGGTGATCCATTAGACTCATGGCATAATCACCCAACTGCCATTCACGGGGAGTTTCAGAAGTAGATACAGCTATGAACTCTTGTCTTTGAGAGAGTTGTTTTTCAGTTCCAATATTTGGTGGTTCATGTGATTTCTCTAGCATCTTAGGTCTAGTGCTGTTTTGATAGAATTCCTCATTGCCCTTTACACTTTCTTTAGATTTTTCTGGGTTTTCCAAACTTTTATTATGAATGAGTTCTTCCTTTTTTTCTTTGACATGCTCTCCTTCAATGCATGGTAACAAATTCTTTGTACTCTTCTCTTCCAATTCATTTTCCTTTCTCTTTTCAGAGTAAGGAGTTTCTCTTTTTATCAAGATACCTGGCTTTATTTTGCTAGGACTGTATGAAGCACCAGAGGCAAATGGGATTTTACTTTGCATCAAAGTGGGTTTCTCAGATGGGAAGACATACTCTTCACCTCTCTCAACTTGTCTTGTATTTAAGTTGTGGAGATTTTCCTCAGGATCCAATGAAAATGACTTCATTTTTTCTTTTGCTGAATGTTTTGGCGCATTTTGCAGGGATGGCTGATGCTGCTGATGTTGTTGTTCAGAAAATGAATTGCCAGACAGAAGATGTAACGCATGAAGTTTCGTCCTCCAGTCTGCACTCGGAGCTGGTCTCTCAGACTTACTGACATATTCTGTAGGTATGTGTGACATATCTACAAGAGCTTCAGCTGTACCCTCAGGTCTCAGCTTATGGCTGTCAAATGGTTGGACAAGATCTCTGCTTCTTATGAATGTATTTTGCAGGTCCTCTTTGTCTTGATTTTGAGTAACAGAAAATGATTCTTCCTGCTTCTGTACTGACCCATCTCCTTGAGTTTTTGTCTTGTGAGGATTTTGTAATATGTTTTCTTCAATCACTGGTCTTTGTCTCCATTCTGAAGATGACAATGGGTTTCCAGATTTTTTCAGATAATCCTCCTTGACAGGAACTGCAATTACAAATCCATCACTTTCTTTTTCTCTTATATTTTGTTTTCGTTGCTGTTGTCCTTCACTTCCCTGTTTGGCTTCTTGACTCAAGTATGGGCTCTGTGTTACTTTTCCTCTATGTTCTACACCTGAGGGAGATGTTGGTCTCTTAGACTCTTCCAATAGCTTTTCATGTATGTTTTCTTGCGGTTGTTGAGAACTGATTTGTTGGCCTTGTTTCTTGACTGTTTTTGAAAGAGGCTTCTGTGAAAGGCGGTTAATTACATCCAGTCTTTTCCTCAAATCTAATGGTGAAGCCTTTCTCTCAGACTTCTTCACTGGTTCTTCTGGGACAGAGATTGAGCCTTGTAAAATATCTTTTTGTTTTTCTTCCATAATCCGTTGTCGCAGTTTGTCCACTGGTGTAAATGGTCCTGCATTAATTGGAGAGGGATGTTGCTGGTTAAGGTTTTGTGGTGAATGTGATTCAGCTATTGTTTTCTGTTTCATAACAGTAGATCCAGGCATGATCTTACCAGGCTCATGTGAGGGAAGTGTGTAAATATCGTTGGAAGTATCTGCTGTTACTGTGCTTATTTCACATTGCCTTTCCCCAGGAATGGTCTGAGTTGAAAAAATAACATTACTTATTGGGGTTTCCCTTCTGACTAATGATGTTGCATAAGTTTCATCTTCCCTTGTAATTTGAATGTCTTCTGCAGTTTCAGGATTCAAGTGGCTAACTCTGTCTATTTTGCTATATGGTATTGACTTTTCAATATAGCCTATCCATTCATCTGGTATTGGACTTGATGCTGTACCTGTATGATCAATTCTGGAATGTCTGAGAGATTGTGAATCTGTCATTTGAATAGCTTCCTCAGAACTTTGGAAAGGCTTTTGATCTAGAGATGAATTTTCAGTTTCTAAACCACCCCTTGACATATCTGATCTTTCAACTGGAGGGCTTAAGAAAAGATATGGATTTCTTTCTAAATTTGATCTTTTTGAAAGAGATGAATTGGTCTCTGTGGCTAAGAACGGCTGTTCCTGTATTTTAATATCAGTAGCATTCATTTCATCCCTGTCATTGAGATTAGAGACTTCATCCATATCAACAGTAGTTCTTTCTGCAGCCTGAGTGAGTGAAGACTGGTCAATGGACTGTTGCTTTACAACTGACTCAGAAACAACAGTACCACTTATCCCCTTTTGCAATACTGGATTCGCTATATGCGAAGCTGTACCATAACTTTCAGGGACATTTTGTTCAAAGGACATACTTTGGGGATGGATAGCAGAAGTAAAATAGCTGTCTGGCTCTATTGCAACACTTTCCTTTTCTTCCTTTGTTTCATCTCTTGTTTCAAGAGGCATATTTTCATTTTCTGACAGTCTTTGATTTTTCCTCTTGGATGTTGATGGTGCAGGATGCAGCTCTTCATTTATCCGCTTTTGTATTTCAATTTTGACTTGTTTTATTTGGTCTTGTGTTTCTGAAACAGGCAATGAAGAAACTTGAATTAATCCTTGAGAAACTGTTTCTGGTGGATGAGCACCACTTTGAAAGGTAGAGTCATGCTGATCCAAATCCTTGCCATGAATCGCACGATCTGAAATAGGTCTTTTAGCAAAATTGAAAACTTCTATTAACTCAGTTTCTTCCTCAGAACTACTGTGATTCAATTCAACCCCTTTGTTTTCACCCATTCTGTGGGATGGCGAGATCTGAGAAGCTTTTTGAGAAGCTTCTGTCTTGGCTTGTGACTGATGATCAATGTTTTGATTTGCCCTTACTTTGTTAAGTGTATTATGAGGAGATTCCATTTCGTCTTTGGAATGTGGCTTTTGGTGTTCTATTTGATCATTCCGTCTGCCTGTTGTCTGTGAAGATAAACTTTCCATTTGTTTTTCCAAATCTTTGACTTGTTGATTTGGCAGACTTTCAAAATATTCTGTGTGAAATACGTCTTCATCTGAACTTGTTGGAGGCTGTGCATTAACTTTCTTTGAAGAATCTTGTAATAGATTAGGTTTTTTTGTTGCTGAGAATCTCTCTTCTTTTTTTTCTGGGACTGCTATTTTATAAGTCTCACTCGTGTATACAATCTCTTCCTCTGAGCTTGAATCCTTTCTCCCTTTTCTTTCAAGCACAGCTCTATTCCCAATGTCTAGACGTCCTCCTTTCAAGTCAGCCTTGTCAATAAATCCCTCTTCATCCTTTACAGAAGTGAGACTTTGTGGGATAATCTTTTCCAATCCTGCGGTATGTTCTACTTGATTTATTTTCAAGCGAGTTTCAACAACAGAGGAGGGCAAGTCCTTTGAGCTTTCAACAGGCCTAAAATGTGCCCCCTTGTCTCTTTTCACTTCACTATTATCTTTCAAATTCCTTTCCTCCACATCGCTTCCAAATGCTGCGAGCAGGTCAGAGGTGACTTCTTCACAAGTGTCATATCCTTCAGGAGACTCAGAATAATTATGAGAAATTTCTGTATATCTAATAGTAAAAGCACTGACTTCATTGATTCCCTCTTCTTGTTCTTTCTTGGCATTGTAGCTGTTGGGGACGAGTGAGCCTGTATCATGTTCTACCTTTTGAGTCTCCGTATTCATTTTATTCACATTATGATCTTTGCTGTCATTGCCTGTTTGGGGTGTTTTGTTGGGTATCTCAAACACATCAGTTGTTGTGAATTCTTCTTCGCTGCTAGAACCTCTATGTAATCTCTTATCAGTATATGTATTTTCATTATTAGGGTCTTTCTCCAAGATCCCTCGATCTTCTTTAGTACTGGACACTTTTTGTATGTCTGGAGACTTACCAGAAATCTCATATACATCAGTAGCAGATGTCAATTCTTCATCACTACTTGACTCCCTTTGCCTCTTTTCAATATGCTTGATAAAAGTACGTTCTAAAAATTGTGATGCAGTACCATCTTTATCATTAGCACCCCCAGCATTTGATATGGTCCCTGTCGGATGCTTCCCATCATTACTATGAGAAGCATAATATGTAGGTGGCAATTCATACACATCCACAGCAGTCACTTCCTCATCGCTACTAGAATATTTTGTTTCCTTTCGAGGACCAATTCCAGAGACAGATTTACTGGCAGTGTCAGACATGCTAAACTTCACTGAGTCTGCTCTAGCATCTGCCCTGTCTTTAGTGGTGTCATATCTATGGATGTGAGGGGTGTTATCTCTCTGTAATTTTGATGATTTGACATTTTCATCTACTGTGACCTTCTCTTTCCCCTTTTGTATTTTCTCTATGTCATGTCTTCCATCGTTTTTGACAAATTCTCTGTTAGTTTCTTTGTATGCTTGAGGAGAAGATATCTCGCTCCCTCTTTGTAAAGATTCCAAGTCTGTTGCAGGAACCTTCCTCACCTCTTTGACAACGGATTTCTCACCTTTAACATTGTCCTGATCTTTGTGGGGATAAGTAAACACATCCGTGATGACAATCTCTTCTTCACTTGAATCCTCTTTTTCAGGAGATGCATCAGAAGGATGAAAAGGCTGCTTTGATGGAATATTATCATCATTATCTGAAAAATGCATAGTTTGAGAGTGTGAGTCAGGAAGAACAGACGGCTGACTGTAGTTCAAGGACTGTGGAACTCTGGCTGCTCTTACTGAACTCCCTTCTTGTTCCCTCATTTCTTCAGCACCTGGTTTAGAATAAGATTGAGTATATTTGTCAGTGGCCTTCATCAGTGGGCTTTCAGAATCTCTTGTACATTTTCCTTCTCCAATGCTTGTGTTCCTTTGATCTTGGCTGTATTGCTCTTGATTAGTAGTTGCTTGAGAAATTTTTGCATGAGTGTCATATGCACTATGATATGCCTTTATTTCATCATTCTGACTTACAACACTTTCGTTCAGTTTTTCTTTTCCTTCACTCAAAGTGTCAATGTCAGAAGGCTCTGTTTTTGACTGTTGACTATAATGGAGTCGTTCTCTTACTGGAAACTCAAATACTTCCATTGAGCTCACTTCTTCTTCACTGCTTGAATCTTTCTTCATAGCGGTCTGTTCATTTGAGTCACTAGGAGAATCAAAGTACTGGGTGGTGAATTCTTTTCTGTAAATTGTTCGCTTTTCCACTGCCATTGTCTCCTTTTCATCATCTGTTCCAGTTTTAACTGAGGGCTGAATGGACTGGTAATCTGTTTTCTGACTGACATCTTCAGGAACATTTACCTTTTGTATTTGATCTTGGACAGCACCTCCTTCAGGGGCAGCAGGAGTGAGAAAACCAGCATTCTCATTGGTCATTTGTTTTGTCTCTGTGTTGGAAGCATTACTGTTTGTAGTATCAACAAAATACATCTCAGTTGTAATAACTTCCTCATCGCTGCTAGAACCAATAAGGTTTGTTTCATTTTCAACCTCTCTTGCTGGTTGAGGAATCATACTGGCTGAATTGGCTATCTCTTGAGAACTTGAGATGAATCGTAAATTCTCAGATTGGTCAACGGATTGTCGTGTTTTGTTAAATGATAAATTGTCTCCACCAGTGGATGGTCCTTTTCTTTCACTCTGTTTTTCATAATCAGAAGGGTGATTGGTTTTAGCTGTTCTCTCTGGTACTACAAATGTTTCTGTTATTGTTTCCTCCTCTTCACTGCTTAGACTTGTGTTATCTTGTTGTTTTTGGTGATATGTTGACACAGGATCATTTTGAGATTGACTCCTCAATGAGTCTGGTGATAATTGAGGAGCATTTGTTAGATTGACTTCTTCTCCCTGTGCAGAGATTAAACTGACTGACTTTCCACTTACTTCTTGTCTCAGAGGTTGATATGTAGCAACATTTTGTGAGAATGGCTCGTTTTGTAATGATTCGTTGTTATTTGTCTCTTCCCTGTATTTTTCAAGTTCCTTGAGGGGCCCACTTATTGGAAGTTTCAGCTCTCTTTTTATCTGTTCACTTGAATCATTGTCAGTATTAACATTTGGTGTTGAAGTGGAAGAGGATATCTCATCATTCACTGCACTCATTGGTAACTCAAATGTTTCCATTGTAGAATTTTCTTCCTCACTGCTTGATTCTCCATCATCTTTTCTTACATTCCCAGCACTGACTTCAGCCAGCACTGTACTGGAAGACATATTTTTAGCTGTGCCAACATTAGCTTGACTTAGGACACTGTCTTTCAGGTTTTCTTTTCTGTTACTAAAGATTCCAATTTCAGATGGCTGTGTCGTTGATTGTTGATTTTCTAGCAGTGCTCCTGACTGAAATTCGAACACCTCCACTGAGCTCATCTCTTCTTCACTGCTTGAATCTTTCCTCTCAGCTGTCTTTTCATTTGATCCATCAGGAGAGTCAAAAAACTGGGTGTTGAATTCTTTTCTATAAATTGTGTGTTTCTCCACAGTAGAATTCTCTCTTTCATTACCAATTTCACCTTTGCCTTTTGGTTGATCATTCGTTTTTTGACTGAAAGCTTGAGGAATATTAATGTTTTCTTCTTCCCCACTTTTTGAGGTTCTCTTCTGTCTTTTATCCTTGGGTAAACCAGAAGAATCACTGTGTTTACTCATATCAGTCATATCTGTCACATATTCTTTCTTTATATTACTTGGCTGTGCTTGATTTGTGTTGTTTTTATCAATTGCTTTATTCCTGTCTCTTGAGGTCAAGGCCTGAGGTTGACTCATACTCTTTTTCTGGATAGGTGTTTCATATTCCTCAGAAATAGTAACTTCTTTTTCACCGCTTGTATCATTTTTAGCTGAATCATCCTTTGATAGCAAGCCTGAATCTGTAGTGGCTGATACTTTCTGGTCTATTATGTCTTTGAACATTGTTCCAATATTCGTATTCAATTGCTTCTTACTCTGTTCCTTTAAAGGTATTTCAAATTCCTCAGAAATAGTTACTTCATCTTCACTGCTTGAATCAATCTTAACTGAATCTTTGTTTGTAAACAAGTGAGAGTCAGTGGTGACTGATAATTTCTGGTCTTTCAAATTTTTTACCACAGTTGTTTCAATACCCATTTGCTGCTGATCAACACCTTCAGGTTTGCCACCAATTGCATATGGGGTTTGCACTTTGCCTTCCACATGGGATAAAACATCTTTCTCAAGTTCATCAAGATGGTCAGATGGTGTTTGACTATTGTGACTTTCTCCTGACCTTTGTTGCTGACTTTGAGATCTTGAAACGAATGAAGAATGAATTGTCTCTTCCACAGCACCATAAGTGATGTTTCCATCAGAGTGTTGCATGACTTCAGGTAAGGTAAAATCTTCAGTGATGGTAACTTCTTCTTCTGAACTTGAATCTTCTCGCTTTTGATCAGAGCTACTGAATTCTTTAGGAGATGAATCACTCTCCTTTAATTTATATGATGACGTTATTGTTTGATCTAAAACATCATCTGGTTTTACATTTCTCACATCATAAACCTTTTCCTCTAACTGACTGATTCCCAAACTTGTGTGAGGACTTAAGGATGTTTGTTTATTAGCATCATCAATCTTCCTGCCATATCTGACTGTTTCGTGATCAAGGAGACTGGATGTTTGACCCATTTTTGATTTCTCATCAGTATTTTCTAGATCAAAATCTTTTGATATCATTTTCTCTTTCTTTATTGGGTTCATTGTTACGATTTTCCCACTAACACCGCTTTTCACATTTAAGGTATCAGTCATGTTGGTTGTGGCTGAAAATGATGATTGATTATTGGTAGACTGAAGAGGTATTTCATAAACATCAGTGCTCAGTATTTCTTCATCACTGCTTGGTTCAGTAGCTTCATGTGAAGGATGGGTAAAATGATGTGATGCATCCCTCAATACTCTCTTTTCTTCTGCAGTCCGCTTGTCCTTTGATGTCAAATAATCATTGTTTTCTTCTGTACCATTTTGGCGAGTAAGTTGAGAAGTTTTGGCTACTAGGGGATTTCTCTGGGTGAAGGTCATTTCTTTCTCATCAGGATTCTCTATGGCATAATTTGGTTCATCTTGACATACGTTAGGTTTTGGACTTGTCACAAAACTTTCTGGTAATGAAACAGGCTTGGTTTGCTCTCTGCCCTGCTTCTTGATGGGTATTTCAAATTCCTCAGAAATAGTTACTTCTTCTTCACTGCTTGAATCATTCTTAATCGAATCTCCCTTTGCCTGTTGGTTACCTCTTAAAGGTTTTGCCCCAATTGAGAGATGCCCTTGGGCTGTTTCAGGGGATATAACATCTTTTTCAGGTTCATCACAATAATCAGATAGTACATGACCATCTTGAGTTTCCAATGACCTTTGTTGTTTGCCAAGCATACTTTCCATAACTGTCTCTCTCTGAGTATCATATTCAGCCTTTCCCTTAGAGTGCTGAGGTACCTCAGATAAGAGGAAGTCCTCAGTTATGGTAACCTCTTCATCTGAGTCTGTAATTTCTCTATTTGCATCAGATCTGCCGAAATCCTTTGGAGCTAAAGTATCACTCCTTTTGAGATTTGATGATATTAATGCAGGATCTAAATCACCTCCTGATTTCATACTCTCATCTTTCAGATTTCTACCGTTTGGTTGATTAGTTCCCATGACTGTGTCACTAAATGTCTGTGAATATTCAGTCCCATGTGCCATTTTCCCTTGTGAATCCATTAGAGACTCATCTCTCTCAGTCGCAGCACTGGACATCTCTACTTTTTGGATGTATGCCTGCTCTGCTGCATCCTTTTGTCTTCGAGACACACTGTCTTTGTTGACAGTAGTCATACCATCACCAATGCCTGAGGCCTGAACAGCATGGGAGACCATTTGAAATACTCCAGTCTGTGTTGAAGAAGTAATCATTTGCTCATTTGAGTCCACAGATTCAAAGTCGACATATTCACCTTGATCTCGACATAGTGCAGTCTGAGTCTCTTCATCTTTAATCTTAATGATTATTCTATTTTCAGCACTGTTGTTACCTGTGGACATTGCAGTTTGAGTCCGTATATCTGATTTATCTTTTCCATCAAATGCCTTGTCTGTCATGGTCATCTCATCAATGAGAACATCACTTTCTTGAGGTAGTGTGGACAATTGAGTCATGTTATTGTCTTTGATACCCTTATCTCCTTGTCCCCTTTTCGTAGATACTAGATCTGTATCCTTTATTTTGTGGAATTCTGAGGCTGCTGGCTGCCGCAAAGTTGCTGACTGCATTTGAAGTTCACTTGAATCACATGGTAAAGAAGCATTCACCTCATTTATGTCGGGAACTCCATGCTCATCAATAGAATTT
Organism: Goniobranchus fidelis; assembly: GCA_028565935.1. Taxonomy (NCBI): domain Eukaryota; kingdom Metazoa; phylum Mollusca; class Gastropoda; order Nudibranchia; family Chromodorididae; genus Goniobranchus; species Goniobranchus fidelis. Next base: position 20,198 of record JAOWAZ010088856.1, read on the forward strand.
CTCTCCTTTTGAGCCTGAAGGTATTCCTCTAAAATTTTCTTCTGCAGCTCTGGGGACAAATAGACACTTTGAGATTCGACATTAGATTTTGGCAATTCTTGGGCAGCTGATGTATTGTAACGGACATCTTGTTGGTCATCAGTTTGGATTGGCATGGGTTCGTCTGACTTGGCAGTCTTTTTCCTTGGAGAGAATCCACGACTGCTCTGTGGTTGTCCATTTATAGTTGATGCATTGAGGCTGTCATCTGAATCATCTAGATCTCCAACTGGAAGCCAAAGGGGTGGATTTTGGATGTTTCGCAGAATGTCTGTAGTTTCCTTTACCAACTCTGATAAATGGTGCCAATTCTCAGTGCCTTCTGTTGCTTGAAAAGATTGATAAGAATCCTCTCTGCCATCATTTGGTTTAAATGCATGCAAAGCTTCATTTTCAGAGTATGAGGAAGCTACAGTTTGAGATCCATTCTCAGCTTGCAGAGGTTGAAAACCAGGTTTAAACTCTTTGAAATAAGGTGTTCCTGATTCAACCTCAGAACGAAAGTAACTATCACTAGAATATTCGGAAGATTCACTTCCTCTTGGAGAGGAATCCATATGTTCAGGGGAGGTGCCTTCTGTGGAATGGGTCATATTTACAAGCTGTAAGTAGGCCTCTTGTTCGAAACCTTTAAAGTCCCTAGGATGGGATGCCTTCCGAAATTGAAAACCTACTGTTGCTACATTGGAAACATTTGAAGCGATAGAAGCATGTCGCAGATGTGATATTTCTGGGTCACTCAAATCACTGGTACTGCCACAGGCATTGGATCCAACATCAGCGTCTGTATCAGCAACATTGATATTTGGAGGAAAAATTTGTTCAGAAGAATCCATTTTACTGTCATCACCAACATGTACAATATCAGCTGATCTTGACTGGTAGCGGTTATCTTGCTGCATTCTCAGAATCCTCTGATGATAAATGTCATCCAGAGAGGCAGCTCTATCAAACAATGGAGGCATTGAGTCCCGATAGCCGCTGTATCTGTATGGGCTGCTGGAATCAAAATCACTACTTGTTTGTAGGCTATCAGCTGATTTACTGTATGAAAGTGGGTGTACATCTGATATTCCTGATGTGTTATGATGTGAAAAACTGTAAGCTCTTGGACTTTGCTGAACATAAGTGTCAGGCATATTGCGAGCTGCAGATGACTGATCAACAAACACAAAGCAGATGCTGTCATCAGATTCATTTACTGGAACATTGTTCCTCCTCTCTACATCCAGCTCCTTCGTTTTTTCATTGACATTTTCATCATTTTTTAATCTCACATTTTGCTGCTGATTATCTCCAGATGTGTCTGTCACAAGTGGATACTTCTGGCTCAACATTCTTTTTTGTAATATATTGACAAACTTTGCATCCATGGTAGCACCTTGTCCAGAGATTCTCCTTAAGTTTTCAAGACTCTCCTCAGCTGTTAGAAAAGCTCTTGCCATTTGTAGCCTTTTAAGTTGCCCTTCTGACATGTTTTCAGTGTTTATTCCAGTTACATCTGCATCTGTATCCATATCATAAAAACTTGAATCTACCATTTGTTCCTGAGCGAAAGCTAGTTCATCTTGACTGGCGTCCACCTGTGAAACTTCAGAATCCTGAAGAGCCCTTTCCTGGAAACTCTGCTGTAAGGTGGTTTTTAAAACTCCTTCAGGAGCAGACAAATGGAGAATTCTAGAGACTATTGCTTTTTCAAGTTCCATTTCAGATGGTCTAGGAGATGAAACTGCCTGTGTTGATTCCAAGATAAGTGCTGTTCTTTCTGCAATGCTGTCTTCCAGATTTTTGGCATGATAGGCTCTCTCAAGTCCAGAAAGATCATCTAATGATCTAGAGAGTCTTCCATGCATTCGACTACAAAGATGTGCCATGTGAGATGACTCAAGAAACAAGGGATATCCTCTGATGGCCAGAATAGCATTGATAAGTCTCTCTGGAAACCGGCCATGAGGAATTGGAGTAGGCATGGAGTAAACACCTTGTTCAGCTTCGACTCTGGCTTTGCTAATGACTTGTTGTATTTCTTCTGGACTCAAATCATCACCTAGGCCATCAAAATTTGGATTTAGTTCATTTTTAGCATCTACATTGAAAAAAGCCATTCTTTGTACAGCTGCACCTTCACTCACATTCAGTGGTTGTGATGGAATTTCAGTAGAATGAGATTCTTTATCGGGAATGCCTAGTTTATTGTCTTTCACATGGGTTGGGGATGAGAAAGGACTAATATCTTTAGTGGAGGTAGTTGATGAGGGAGGAGATAACATATATGTGCCTTTCAATGGGGAGACAATTTCCTCTGCATGAGCTGTGATCAAAGCACTAAGATCTTGTGGTAAAACATGCCTTGATGGTGATCCTTTGAAATAACTACCTCTTGGAGATACAGATGCTGATTCTGGTTCAGTATAATCAGAACTAATGGCTGAATCACTCAGACTACGCACTCTCCTCTGAAGACGAGCTATGGTCTTTTTCACCTCTTTTTTCAATACTTGTCTGACAGTATCATCATTGAACAATAAATCCTTTTCTTCTTTTCTAGTGATACCACTAGGACTGAAATCTCTTTTGGAGGCGCTAAGTTCTGGCGAATGCACAGACAAAATTGGTGACATTTCTGTACTGTCTGACCTGCCTGAGGAACCATGAGTAAGCGTCTGTCTTGGTGATACCTGAGGAGTTTTATATTCAGATGAGTCTTGACTGCCGACAGTTCTGAATGAAGCATTTGACTCAGTGCTCAAAGCTGTCTGATTAGGGCTATAGTACAAATCTTCTCCTGATTCTGTGGTGAAGAATGTATCCTGGTCATCTGATATAAAAGAATAATGACCAGATGAGGCAGTGATAGAGGGAGATGCTGCATTGAAACTGGACCAGGAGGCATTGAAACTATCTGCAGATGCATCAGGTTGATATCCTGAGAGAGAAGAGTTGAGACGTTCTTTCTTAAAAGAGAAGTTTTTCATTTCTCCAGACTCCACCTGATCATTGGTTGAGTGTTCTTGTCTATTGGACTCTTTGAGACTATTACCGGCGTTGGGATATTCATGTATAGTACTATCTCCTGAAAGACTTCCATTTTCATTTTTCTTTGACTGCTTGCTTGTCTGAGAATGAGATTCAGCTGAAGGTATATTTCGTGATCCTAAATTAACATTTGATGCAAAGTCCTCATCTACAGTCCTCTTTTCTGTGGAACTTTCACGGCTTATATCCTCACCCAGTTTGTCCTGTTCATAATTCAGGTTATGGCTCTCTTTGTACATCCTCTGACGCACAATATAATCAGAACTCTCAGAATCTGATTTGCTTTCTTTTACCAGAACTGTGTCTTTAATTAAAGAAGAATATTTGTCTACTCTAGAACTTTCTGTAGTCTCTGTCAAGTTTATGTCTATCGTGCTTGGAAATTTTTGTGATGAATGCTCAGAGTTCTTACTGTTTCCTTCATCTCTAAGAGGATATGTGTTGTACTCCATTTTTGCAACACTGTACTGAAGGTTGGTTTCATCTTGGTTTATCACAACTTCAAACTTAACATTCCCTCTATCATCTTTAGACATTAAAATTTCATCATTCTTAGATGAATCTCTCTTTGGTGTTAACTTCTTTTCGTTTTCATTTTTTTCTTTCTCTGGAAACTTCATGGGTTTTGATGATTTAACTTCTTCTATCTCAGCTTTTTCAAATTCCTCCTGACTTCGAGCAAATTCATCCTCAAGAAGCCCATACTTAGAATGCAATTCTGTAAGCTTCTGTTGTTGCTGGTCTTCCACTCTTAGATCAGCCCTCTTTTCATCTTTAGCTCTTTCAGGTGGTTTTGATTGCACATTATTGCTACTTGAGGATAATATGGACTTTTCATCAACAGGTAAGTATTGGTTATTAGTCCAGACTTCTGGTGGCTGGATTGATAAATTTCTGACTTTTCCATCACCTGCAGCAACTGAGACAACGTTACCAGAACCGACTTTATTTTGCTCTCCAATGACACCAAATGTGACATCCCTCATCGGGCCAAAAGTACTGCCTTCACGACCCCAAACTGTGACTGGGGATTGTGCCATGCCATGGCTTGGTGAATAATCTTCATGATCACTTGGGCCCTCAATTTCTCTCTTCACTTTTCTCCTTTTAACTGAATCAAACTTCAGATCGGCATCAGATGAGCTCTTCTTAGCAGAGTGACGACTACCAGGCTTGCGGTTTGACATACTGTTAATATCCTCATCAGAGAGGAGATCCCCTTGTTCTGGTCTGTCACGGGGGTATTCATCAACTAGATCTACACTAGAACCTTCAAACGTTAGACTGTCTTGACTGTCATCGTGTCTTTGTTCAATTTCTGGAAATGTCCCTCTTCTGGATGTTTGATGGCTGGTGGTTAGTGAATCATCTGAGTAGATGCTACCATCATTTTCAGATGTTACATATTCCTCAGAACTGTGTTGTGGTTGTTGTCCACTTTGTCTCCGCTTTACTTGACTGTCAGAAAGTTGCTTTGGTGTTGGTCGTTTCCGCTTTCTTGAACCAGAGCTTGGGCGTGATGATGTATGGGAAGAATTGTTTCCTTAGAACAATAAAAGAATAAAAAAAACATTTTTGAGTCTCTGGCATTTAGGAGTATGAATAATTATCAGCAAATAATAAAAAAAAAATCAACAATCTGTGTTTAAAGGGGTTTTCATAATTGGATTCCAGCTTTTAACAAAAAACGTTTGAAATTTATTTTCCCTGCCTTACTTTTTCAGGGTTTGCTGCATTCATCTTTAACATTTCTTACGGTGCCTTTTTCTACCAGTAACAGTTTTTCTTTATTC
>JAOWAZ010088857.1:0-13357 GCA_028565935.1 Goniobranchus fidelis
TTCTGAAAGTAGCATCCCTCACTGCCAGCCGAAACAAGGTCCTGTCCTGTGCCATTCTGCCACTCTCCGTCACGGCGCTGTCCATCCAGTGTTATCACTCAATGGCAGAGCGTTGGCCTGACTGTGGACATAGAGGCAGCAGGTTCGATGCTGGCCAAACACAAATGCGTTTTGTCCCTTTGTGCAAGACAATTTTCCTTGTTTCTTTCTCTACCCAGGTGAAATGAGCTCAGCTCTGACTTGAAATGCCCTCTGCAATAGACTAGTAAATATCACTCTTAGAGTCATGAATAAAGTCTATCGCTGTCTTATTTAAGCTATAGAAACTTGGATAAGCTTCGCCCCCAAAGACCTTATAAATATCATCGGACGTAAAGATTTTAATGTTGTACATGAAAGTAATAACAAATGTTTGGATGTTTATTTAGTGTGTCGTTTTGATGTTTTAGGGCTCTTTCAGACTTAGCCAGGTCCGCTCAGTGCCTCTTGGTGTCTTTAAAAAGAGAAAAAAAATGAAGAGAGGAAAACAAATGAGAATGTATACCACGAATGGAATTCAGTAACAGAATGTCAATGTGATGGGTATGGAGAAAGAAAAAAAAATGAAGAGAGGAAAACATGAGAATGTATACCACGAATGGAATTCAGTAACAGAATGTCAATGTGATGGGTATGGAGAATGTGTTAAATATGAATGGGTGGAGTCAAAGGATATGCTTAGGCGACCCCTAACGAAGTTTGTCTAAAGAAAACGAAGATGTCCCTTACCTGCAGCTGTTGTGGTGACTATTACAAAAGCCAGTATGAATCTCGTGATGAGCGCCATTTCTTCCTATGCAGAATACTAGAGAAAAATAAGGAATTTATAATAAAAAGAAATGATATAATATACACCTATAAGAAAAGAAATTAATGTCGTGTCCAGAATTATGTAAAACTATCTCTGTCTGCCTACCTGTCTGTCTCTCTGTTTGTCTTTCACCTTCTTTCTCTCTCAACACACTTATACAAAGTCACACAAACACTTACACACATTCGCTCTCCCTCACCTCCTTCTCTCTGTCTATCTGTCTGTATGTCTTTCTGTCTGTCCGTCTGTCTGTTTGTCTCTCTCTCCCTCCCCACCTCATGCCCTTTTTCTCTTTTTTTCTTTTATCTGCATGTTTGCTCCACAAATGCCTAATATCATTTACTGTTGGGCAATCTTACCATAAACAGCAGTATCCCCCCCATCCCCCCCCACCAACCTGCCTCCCCGCATTTATCTTTAAGTTCACAGCTACTCTACTTCAAGCATTAAAATTTACATGTGCCATTATTATATTTAGTGATTACGTTAATGATCTTTGAAGGGTGGTAACAATAAACAGAGGACCATTAAGCACAATGTCACTATTTGTCCTATTGGCAGTGATTAAACATTCATTGAAATTTGGGAGGAGTATGAGAATTATGAGAGTGTAAGTGCATATGTTGACAACTAATTTCATACATCTCGAATGTAAAATTATGATTTGAGGAGAAATTGTACAACATGGACAATAGACAAAAAATTCACCACCACTGGGAATGACAGGTCATTAAAATAAAGGCAATCAATATTTCAAATGAAGAGATCACTGGAAAAACCAAAAAAAATTAGAATAAAAAAAAAATAAAAATCAATCCATATAAATATGTTCCAAACAAAGGGAATTGTTGAAGTTTGTGTTCAAAACCATAAGAAGTGATTTTAAAAAAGTGCTATGAACATAAAGGATGAAGCACCCATTAAGACCAAGGCCACAGCAAGTGTATCTCCATTGGAAAACAAAGAGTGATGTACAAACTATGATAGAAAAAAGACCACAACCCACAAAAACCATTTGGCAAAAATACTGACTGGTGACAGAATGTATAACCCAAACCTACCACCAAAATGTCCTAAATAAAAAAGCTACTTACTCTTCGTTTCATTCAAGGAGCCAATTGGAGAGGAGCTAACAGGGCTTGATCCACCAGTAGCACACTGAACAAAGGTTACACCTCCAAGGCCAGTGGAATCTCCCCCTGAACTCAGACCTGCACCAGGTGACACAAGAGTCTCTTTTGGCAAATCCGGCACCTCAGCATTAAGAATTTCTTCTGCTACAGGATAATCATTTTCCGTAGCACCTTAAGTTAGAGAGTGAAAAATTGGTTTGCAGTGAGTAGTAAAAATCCTATTTTTTAATTTTGAAATCTGACTTACTGTATGAATATAAAATAGCAAACAATATATATTTTTTTTTACAACTGTCTAAAGCAAGTACCTGTCAATGTTTGTATTAATTACACCAAACAATTATTCATATCACAGTTATATAGAAATCTAAATGTAAATTTCACATCACCATACTCATATTGTGATGAAATAAGAATGATTTCTTTCCGATTTTCTCCCAGCCTTTGTTACAAGGACAACCCTTGAAATTGATTTATATCAGTATGTATTATATGTCTTTGTAGTGTTCACAACATATTTTTATAAGGACAAGAGATTTGTCCTATCTTACCTGGCAAATAATTGATGGACTACGCTTATGAAAATGTGTGGTCTTTTTTCTATAATATAGTCCAATCACATCCAAAAGAGTTTCACATGAGTTTGGTGTTATTCTTATACTGTATACTAAACATCTCTCATCATCACTAAAATTTGTAGTATAGATAATATTCACTAAAAGGTTACCTCTTTTGAAAAATTGTATTTACCCAATACCATTTGTTAGACTTAACACATCTTCTGTTTAGCCACCACCACCACCACAACAAAAACAACAAAAACAACAACAATAACAGCTTCAATTCCTGTTATTCAACTGTGTTGTACAATTTTATGGGGCAGCTCCAACTGGTAAATTTGTCGATAGTAAAATGTGCTACAACGATTTTGCTCATGTCTTAATAACTTCTTTATGGCAGAAAAAAATCGAAAATGGTTGTAATGTATTTCTACCCTTAGACTTAACAGACTATAATATTTTAATACAACTATGAAAAAAAGTGATTTTGTTTATGTATTTTTCCTCCTGCAATAATCAATTTTGAAACCATATTTACTGAAGGAACAAGACAACTCTATCACAAATTGCTGCGGAATAAAAAGGTCATGGTAAAACAAACATCAGGTTGTCACCTTCTAGATTTTAAGCTCTCAACATCTAGACCACAATCCTAATGCTCAGGCAAAAAAGGTACAGATCTAGAATAAGGCGCTGGTCAATCTCATAACTTGCTTTCCAAGTGATCTATCCTTTTGTGGAATGAGCATATTTATACCTTGTACTAGAAGGTTGGAGAAACTTTTGTTGTGAGTTAAAAAAGCTAAAGCAAATAATACAGTATATGAGAGAGGGATGCATATGCACTGGCCAAAAGTAATTTCCAATCAAACACTTTGGAACAGAAAAGGACAGGTGCCCATTGAAAATGAAACAAAGATGCATGAATGGAAGGGGATTACACACAAATTCAGCAAAAGTAAAGATTAATTAATGAGATCGGCCTTGACCCGCAATCTACAGGAGAAAAGGAAAAGTGAAGACCTAGGGCTATGTAGTGAAGGGATCAGGAAGGTGAGAAGACTGGAAATACCTAGAACAAGGTAGAAACACTGGCTTGAGATAAAGGAGATTGAAAAGTTTGTTGATCACTCTATGGGCAGCTATTAATAGCAGTCATATTCAGTATTGAGTGAGACTGAATAAGTTGGGTACTTTTTGATAATAATCTAAATGATGATGATCACCTACAGAAATTCTTTGGAAAAATTTACCTGGTATACTGGCTATACACAGAATATGTGAGACAGACACACGGAAAGTCTCAAGAACATCAGCAGGATTGTTGGCATCTATGACTGAAACCCGACTTGCTTCATGTGTCGATGTACACACCCAGACAAGACTGGACATTTGATCTGTTTCACGATCCTTCACAGATTTCTCGTGATCCTTAAGTTTAAATTAAAACAAACAACAAAAAATTACCAATGACATAGCTAATTTATAAGAATATGCATTTTAGTAGTTTGCTAACCTTATTTTTTTTTTTCTTTTGACTGCATCTGGGTCATTCATCTGGTTCTTAATCGTACAACCAGTTTACTTCCAGGAAGAAACAATTACATCCCCTCTATACAGGGTGTACTAAAATAAAACACATAGGCAGGCATGGCAAATCACATGTGTAAAAAATGGTTACTGATGATAGGAACACTTCTGTTGTATGCACTTTATTTCATCAAAGTTGTTCAAGAAATCGACAGATATGTCCAAAATAATTAGACATATTAATGCCCTTAACCAATGATAACGCCATGAAGGCTGTTGGATGGTAAGTTAAATTAGGAGATAAGATCATTTCGTCATTTTGTTGCAGATTTTGACATGAAGCTTTAAGTTGAAGTGATTCACAGGTTTGGGACAGAGACCTGATTTTCATTGATATTTTGCCACCTTACTTGTTTTTGTCGTTTACTTTAGTTTGAATTGAATTTTCTCAGAAGCCTGATTTGTTAATTTCTCAAATCCTGTGACTGCAAGGCATGAAAACTGACAATCGAATTGATCATGTTTAACTATAATTGATACAACTTTGGCCTGCTTTAACTGATTTGATGAAGGAGAAATGCTATTGATATTATATCAAGTTCCCAACAAGAAACTTTATTTTTTATAGAGTGCCATGGGTGGCAGCTGTTCAAGATTTTTCTGTTTATTATGGAGTTGTTCTTTTTTTGGAGGTGGCAGGGCATGCCCTGTTTTAGAAAAAGAGATACAAAGAGAATAATAGGTCAAGCACTCTGGTAAAGGATGTGGATTTAGCATGATTTAATATGATTCTGGTGACTCCACATTTAACTTTGGAAGGCATCTCTGCAGTGCATGGGAATAACATCTGATCCCATTTTATATTTCCTCAACAGCCAATTCAACATCGTGGAAGTTTTCATATAAATACATACCATTGTTCACAATTTTGGTTTTCATATGTAACAAACAGTCTTGTGATGTCAGCAGTGCTTACTTTGATCTCTTTGTCAAGCTTATCAACATCAGTTTTAGCAGGACCATCTGTATTTTCCTCTGGTGGATTTGAGTAGAAAACACTTGCACCAACAATGGATCCTCCATCTCTGGTGCGGCCCCCAGTTAAGTTCACTCCTGCTGCACACCAGATCTGACAAGGAAATGAGAGACATAGATTTAGAGGAATTTATATTTTAATTGAATATCTCTTTTCCTTCATGGCATCAATATTAGAAAAGAGATCCCAAGAGAAGCATCCCATTAATATTTTGAACCTTAAAATTCAGTCCTGATTGACTCTTCATCTGTACAAATGATGATCGAACATAATAATTGCACGTAATGCAAAGTATCAAGTTTGCTAGTGGAAATTCCATAATTTTGTAAAAAGAAGTTAAGAAAGACAAGTTAGAGGTTGATAAGAAGAGACAAGACAAATTTACCTTCCATCCATTCTGGGTTTCAAACAATGGCCGGCAATACACAGGCACTGGGACTGGAACCTGTGATTTCCCAGGTGTATCCCTTGTCATGTGAGTGGTAAATTTGGCAGGTAAACTCCAGCCATAAGCCTGCATGCGTCCGTCGTCTTTCTTGACATGTGCCCTCACCTGTTTATATTGCTCTCTTCTCTCCTTTTCCCTCTCCTTTTTGGCTTTTTCAGAAGTTCTGTAGAAAAAAAAATCAAGCATTGAAATATCATTTTAAAAAATACAAGGAATGTAATTTTGAAATTAAGAGAAGCTATTAAAGATTGCATTTGTATTCAAACTTTAAAATACCATGGTATAATTGCTTGATCATGTCTTTATAAACGACACGCAGAATGACGAGGGATTGAGTACAACAGATATATAGAAAAAGCCAGTCTGGATTCAAACTCACAGTTCAAGGCTTTTTAACTTTGTCTTACGGCTGCTCTGCCAAAATGACCACCTTATATTATGCAAAGCAAACTTTTTATTTCTTGAAATCAAACCTCTAAATGGATGTTATTTTAACAAAAAATTTGTCCTTACAGCCATTTGCTAGAAAAAATGCCTGTACTTAGATAAAGAAAAAAAAAGCGTATAACAATACTTGAATGTGGCAATCGTTGTCTTCTTGAACTAGTGTAAAATAATGAAACTGGCATGTCCATTCTTTATAACAATACTACTCTAAATAAGTGTAAATCCTCAAGTTGAGTTTTGCCACTTTCACTTTGACTGATTCTTTTAGAGGAAAAAGGCTTACAATTGTTTTGACTCATTGCACCAATCATTTCATGTTGTGTTTGCAAAAGTGTATACCTAATTTAAAGCAGCTACATGTCAAGTATTATCATGACGAAATAAGATCAGTGTGTGTCCCAGCTAGAAAGCTATGTAGCCATGAAGAAAACTCAACAACATATTTTCTCCATTCATCACAAATCAAACTTGACATTACAAGGACATCTTTTGGTGTCCATTTCGTCCGACGTCAATCATCATCTCAATTGATAATATGCTTTCAAGATGCAAAGGTAGACAGCATTGAAAACAACTTTCAAATGAAGCTTATTTATTGCTAACAATACTGTTTGATTGAAAAATAATAGTGTTGTTAGAAAACAATTGATAATGACTTACAAGTCTTCCTGTAGAAAATCATAGGCCTTGGATTTGGGGTTGGATGAACCTTTGTCTCTTTGCTTCTTGTTCGGGTCTCCAACAGGCTGGACCTGAGTGGTGGGCGCATTGTATTTTACTGTGGCTACAGCTGATGGCCGTTTTGGTTTATTGGACGAGCTGAACAAGTTACTAAAGCTTTCCAAGAGAAATACAAAAGTGAACTTCAGTTGAAGGATTTTGTGTTTTATTTGCTTCTAAATATTGACTAAATAGGATGGATACAGGCTAAAAAGTTTGAAATACAGTAGTGACCGACTAACATCCCACCCATGAGGAAAAGTGGGATCTTCTTAGGCGCATAGCAAAGGAGAAAACCCATACAATGTATATTGTTTCTCTTGCTGTCACCCTTCTTTCGGGATAATTCATCTGATTGACATTCAGTGTACAACAAGCTTCAAGGAGGAGTCAATGTCACACTATCTTCCCATAGACATCCAACAGTCAACGAGGAGGCGTGACTATAATCAAATGGAAGGGAGGCATTTTACTTTACCTCTTGTCAATCACCAAGCAGATCAGTGTTTTGCATGTCGACCTCAGGAAAAACGAAGAAAGGGTGTGTTTAAAAATTGCATCTAAAGCAGTGATAGATCTATCTCATTGCCAATCACACAAATAATCAATCAGAATTTAGCTAGGGTTTTGTGAAATGAATGGAATGAGCAGGCACCAGCATCTGTTTATCTGTTCACACTTGGCTAAGCAAAACATTAGGCCATTGGTTGTCCCCAGGCATTGTCTACATGCGATCATTGTTCTTGCATGAGCCAGATGCTGGATGGTGGGTTGAATTTACACCTTGACCATGACACCTTGATACTGGCTGCATTAAGGCTAGTAACATTCGTGAATGGTTTTGACCGAGATGAAACACATGTGAGGAAATGAAATTGTCTACGTCTCACATTATAAATGATTGAAAAAGTCTTACCTCTCTCTCTCTCAAAAAGTGGGATCTTAGGCAGAAGGGGTGGGATGTTAGGGGGGCAGATTTTTTATTGCGAAAACTCTGTTTCACAGGAAAAGTGGGAAGCTAGGCAGACTGGGATCTTACGTGGCGGGATGTAAGAAGGCCACTACTGTATTCCATATGAAAAAGGTTTTAATTAGACTTTAAATGTTTCTTTGTTACATTAAAACAATATAATTTTCATGCAGCTTCACTTATGTAAAATATATGTTATTAGATACTTTAATATTTTCTTTCTATAATTGTACCTTTATATAGCAATTGCTAGAATCATCAGTTGGTGGCACAGACATAATATGAAAGAGAGCATTTAGACGCTCATTACAATTTAATATCAAGTTTTATTAAGGCAGTAAATTGCTATAACTCAATGCATCTTTGGCTAAAGTGGTTGGAAAAGTGTGTCAGGAATTCAGTCCAGAAGTCAATGAAAGACATCATTTGGACAATGTGTGATCATATCCGGCTTGTATAATCTGGGTCATAAACACAGATTATTGGAAATGTCTCCTCAGATAAGGCACTTTACTCTGCTTACCTCACTCAACCCAGGTGTGATGGATATTGTCCTTGTCCACAAAAAAGGAATTTGCACCTAAAAGACTGAACTTTTGTTACAATTATTCAATACTGCTGTAGGACACAGGTTTATGTAATGCCATTGAAAGGTGCCAAGAGCCTTATCACACCAAGGAATGGACGCTAAAGAAATGTTATCATTACTTTAAAACAGGGCAAAATAATTCACAGAAGGAATGGATTCAGCAATCTTTCTAAAACTAATCTATAGTATAATATAGACCGTCCCTATAATGCCAACACAGGTGTCTCTTCCATCAAATTGTTTGTCTACTTGTAAAGATTTCGGGGCTATTAAAGTACACGTCACATGTTTAAATATATGTAATGCAATGCAGGGAGTTTTTGGCTTGTCATTCAATTGAAGTTGAAGTCATCCACTTTTGTAGATTTATGAATTATACATCCATCTATGATATTTCAACATACTTCAAGCTCTTGTCTGCTGCTCATTCAATTGAACAACTGATTGTTTCTCCAATTAATGAAATTTAAGGTGAATTGGCCTTTAACTTAGACCAGTCATTATGGTGTATAAGGTTAAAACCCAATTCATCAGTGTCAAGTTAAAAGATGATGTGACTGTAAACGTAAAAAATAAGTTTGGTGAAAATGAGTAAAAGTGAACTGAGCCAGAAGTCAGTTCTGAAAATTGATCATAAAAAGAATATAGAAAACATCAGCGATCAATTAATGGAGTTTTTTCCATGGTATGCTGCCCTACATTTGCCTGTAATATTTCTCTTCCATATACCATACAGGCCTTTTATCAGAAAACTTTGGGAAATGGATATATTAAATCTATGTAGCAATTTTATTTTGTCACAACAAATGGTTTCCTTTGATTTGATAGCTATTGAAGTTTATAATATACCAAAAGAAACAAAATGTAGGGCTTTTCTTTTGCCATCTTTAAAACTGTTTCCATAAACTGCATTTCCAGATTGAATATTTCATTTTTATGACTATTATAAAAGTTTAATAGGTTTTACGTTCAAGTTTAGGACCTCTAGACCATAATTTCACTGATTTCAACAGGACAAATCAAGAGTAGATTCCTGGGAGCTGCTCCATAGATGAGATGATAGAAAAGCCTGAATGCCAGCTATCCATACATCTCCTAAGAGGTCACCTTTTACTTTCCCTCATTTTTAGCTTCTATTATTACTAGCATCTCATTTCTTTCCACTGCCTCTTTTGAGAGCACTCAGTTCATCCCAAAAAGATGTTCTCAGCTTTACTCTGAGCAATCAATCATTCAATCAACCAGATATTGTAGGAGGAAGTTTAGATGCTACAGACAAAAGCAATCTCATAAAAGAATCAGGATATTGTGCAATTTCTGCTTGACTGAATATAAAGGGTATTATTGACCAAGTCCTTTCTCTCTCTTTCTTTTTGACAGGACTGAGCCATCGTGTAAATGGTAGAACATGGCCGATATTATATTGTGTGGTTTGTGAAGATATGTCAATGTAATGTATTTTTGATCTGAGTTGAAATTTTCAAGTTAAAAAACCTTGGTTGTAAGATGGTTGCCATGTTGTTTTATTCATGATATGATATGACCATCAGGAATATTGGATTCTATTTGTAGTCCTTTTATTCAACATAATGACAGAATCTCTAAATTCAAACTGAAATTGTGGTGAAGTGTCTCTCTTATCTAACAGGATGAAGTTTATAAAAAGTCTTCTTGAATATGTCAACTAACAATAGTTTTAAAGATTTACAACTGCCATCCATTAAAAAAAATAAATTTGACCTAAGGAAGTTAGAAAGAGTATGTTTAGAATACTTTTGGAGGAAGAAAATTCAGAGAAACAAAAGTTAACTTCCTTCTGATGTTGAAGAAGTATTGAAGAGTCTCGCTTTATATGGGAGAAGCAACCATTCTGACAAGCCTACCATGAAAAGTCTAAAGCATGATATAGCTTTGGAATTAGTATAACCTAAGAGAGCATGCTGCTTCATTCAGATAAATTATCAGTAGTTTGGGGTGCCTCTCTAGAACTGTCATGGGGCTGTAAATAAACATGTGCATGAGTTCTCAGTTCTTTCTGGACATGTTCATTCAGGCTTATCCCAGAAAAAGAATATACAAGGTAATGTTCACTGGCAATCCAAATAATGTTAGATGACTCCACAAGTGCAATAACAAATTCAGATGCCTATAACATGAATGTGTCTGGTAAATGATTTCCTGACAATTGTTATCAGTTATCAGACATTGCCTTCTGTATCAGCTAAAATTTGATTGTCATTCTTTTATGATTGTGTGATGTTCACTTATAGAAATGTAATTGCAAAGAGTTAATTATCTGTGATGAGTCTCACACATCTGGAACTGAATATATAAACATAGATTGCTGTAAAACTCAACCAGCAAGGAAATGCAAATTTTCTGAGTGTCTTGACATATTACAAGAGTTATTTTTAACATATTTTGAATGGATTGGTGTTTGTCTGACACATTTGATATCTGTTTACACTATCCATCTTAGCACTAATGTAAACAAACATTTTTACACAATTGTACCAGCTGTAATGGAGAATTATTGTTTGATGCCTTTTCCACATTCTGATGCACCAGCATTTTTGCACTTTGCTATTGCTTTAGTACCAGTTCTAATATGTTATGTAATCATACAAAAGTATGTTTTAAATGTAGTATTTGATACTGACCCTAAGATTACTGAGCTTTTGTAATGTATATCTTGCTACAAATATAAAAATGATAATGTCCAGATGTATGATGTCGAACAAAATAACAACCCACAGAATCCTCCTTACAGCAACGTTTTTGAACAAGGGAATTGTATTTTCCAGAACCTCAGACTAAATAGGTGCAAGCATGTCTTTTCTTCTGACAACTTTATTTTGAATTTATTAATGTTCCTAGTGTGCAAATCATGAGTTGGCCTTGGTCTCTTCTTTAAATAAAATTAAAATGAGGATTTGGCCTGTGCCAATTCATGTTTTTGTAAATGTCTGAAATCAAATTCCAATAATATTCTCCTGCATTCACATCGAAATGAAGAAGGCGGAAACAATCTTCGAGCAATTCAAGGACAAAGTCAAATCGAAGAAAGATGAATACCTCACTATAAATGGTAATGTGAATAATAAAAGATGCTCACGGAAATATTAGGGTTGTCATAAATATCAACCAAATGTAGGACATTTTTATGGTGAAGTCCAAACGGAATCGTCGAAAAGGATAGCATACTCAATCACATGAACAATGAAGTTGGAATTCGTATGATGTGTAGATTAAT
The DNA here is from genome assembly GCA_028565935.1 of Goniobranchus fidelis. Classification (NCBI taxonomy): domain Eukaryota; kingdom Metazoa; phylum Mollusca; class Gastropoda; order Nudibranchia; family Chromodorididae; genus Goniobranchus; species Goniobranchus fidelis. The sequence continues at coordinate 11,537 of JAOWAZ010088857.1, forward strand.
AATTGCTCTCTTGAGATATCAATCGAAAAAAGGATTCGCAAAGAGGCGCTCTGGTTTGGGTATTGTTTATTATTGATTGATTGTTGTTGTTCTTTTTAATACAGAGTTACGACACAAATGTGGGTCTTAAAGGAGCACAACTAAGTGGGGGTCAAAAGCAACGCATTGCAATTGCCAGGGCTTTGGTTCGAAATCCCTCGATTTTGCTGTTGGATGAAGCTACTTCGGCCTTGGACACTGAGAGTGAAAAGGTGAATACTTGTAAAATTTTACACTTTACCAAGAATTCTGCACTCTTATGATCTAAATTAATCTGTTACATTCATCGGCCGCACGGTATCTTATTTCAGCCATCAGCAATTATAATCTCTGCCCTCATTCTCATTGTCTCCACGCCAGGTATCGTTTTTTTTAGATGCCGAAAATGATGTTACTGGCCTTCCTTTTCAATTTCGTCTGTATAATTTTATCACATACACTTCCTGAGACTGCTCTCCATCCACAAGCCTGCAAGTTTTTCTTCGCATCGGTTGTACAATCTCTTTGCCCGCCATGTCACGGCAAATACAGAGTGACACACAAAAGCGCTCTCTGTAAAGTCTTTACAACTTCCTTAAAAAGGCTGCTACAGCAAAAAAAATTGACATTATTGATAAGATGTATGCCAAAATTAAATGTCTGGAAAGGTTTCGTATGTGTTTTATAAACAATGTGGAAATGTGACGAAAAACGAAATATGACTCGTTTTTAAATCGAGGGCAATCCTCCCACTTCATTAACCACGAACGTTCCCTGCACTCTGATAAGAGCAGCCGACAATGCTAGTGGACTCTGGTTACAGAACGACGAAAGAAATACCTAAAATATGACAAAAGCTCCTATGTTTCATTGCTGAGAATTTTTGTGAAGAATTTGACTGAAGACAAGTCAACAAAGAACGTGTGTGGTTTCAACTGGGCGAAGCGTAAGCAATAATCAGTACAAATGTACAACCTTTGTTTCTTGTACAATTTAAACACGCCTGTATTCAAAATTCTTTGTAATTGTGTTGCACACCTTCGAAGCTTAAAAAGCCTGACTCTCACTTTGTTTCTATTTGAATTTTGCACGGTTACTCAGCCTTCTTGAAATTAAAAGCACATCATAATTTGCATTTTTCGTCCTTTGGAACCATTTCAGCATTTTAAATAAATGACTTTCGAAACTTTTGGAGCCATTTTGGCCATAAATATGTTTGATTGTGTGAATTGTTTTTTGCTATATCATTTTTAATTGTATTATGCACAACAATATGGTGTTGTTACACATTGGAATTATCTAGACTGTTAGATAGCTTGTATTCATTCTCTATTAAAGATCATACTATTGGGACATAGACACTGATGACATTCATTATTTTATCCGATATTTAATTATCCCAGCTGTTTACTTACTTTTCAGTAATCTGAAACTGATAACATTGTGATTACTTTTTGTTTGTTAGGTTATTCATCTGTTCGTGTTTGTTCATGTATTTATATTTATCCATCTTATAAATCCTTAATATTAATTTCCTTCTTTTTTCATTTATCTTTGCTTAGCATGAATATATCTTGCCATACTTTCTGAATACATAACTATTGTATAGTAAAGTGTTGGGTAATCCTTATACATTAATTCATTTTTAATTCCACTGTAAATCTTTACTTCAATTCACTTTGAAATTTGTAAGCATAATTATGTTTTGTTTCCATTTCTGCCATTAAAGTCTAAGACATACACCAATTTTTATATATTTTTTTTGCGAATGGATGCAATAATATGCAAACTTTGGGGGTGATT
>JAOWAZ010089968.1:0-13349 GCA_028565935.1 Goniobranchus fidelis
CAGGGTGGGGATGAAGAAATACATGCCAGAAATAAAAGCGAGCCCGACTACCTGTCAGAGTCTAGAGTCGCCTCTGATTTGTGGTACAAATAGGTCTCAGTAAAAAGTGTAAGTTATGAAGAGTGGCCAGACACCTATCAACATATTATATCTATTTACAGCACAGAGGCACAGCTCAATGCAGCCCTGTTTCTGAGGACAACCCGACATCTTTGGAAAATCCTGCAATTATTGCCTTTCAGTTATGTTTTATGTACATTTTTACTTTATTGGATGCAACCTTCAGTGTTACCACAAAGTACCCATCATACTGCTGCGTATAAAATATTGTCTTTGCAGATGTAATTCTAAGGCTGGTCCTAGTGTGTGGCTCTGTTGTTCTGTAACTGGCCTGACCTAACTCACACCATGTTATCAAACATGCTATTTTTGCTCTAGAAACGCAACGTCGCTATGTGCACTATATGAGTCAAACTAATGTCAGCTAGCTGACTTTGCATGTCAGACAGCCCATTCAACACTGTCGTAAAACACATCTCGTAGAGCTCGTGTCAGATGCTTGATTAAATTATTTTTACTATTGGTACACACTGTTTCCTAAAAGCACTTTCAAGAAGTAAGAAAAATCAAGTAAATTAAGTTTAAGTGGCTTAATTTCGACTTTTGATCTAGTAAAGATATTTACTTTTGACCTGAAAATGCACGGTTCATTTACGTCTAGATCTAGATCTCAGCGGCGGATGAAGGAGGCCCATTTTGTTGTTTTTTTAAGTACCGGAAATAGAAAGAACCACGATGGAAGACCAAAAATAGTACATGTGATGACAAAGTACCTAAAAAAACTAGGTCGTATAGACCATGCAGACACTATCCTATTGTAGCGCTGGGCTGACGCGCAGGACAGGAGAATTACAGAGCTACAGAGCCATCCTAGGACTGGCCTAATAATAATTCGTAAGTGGAAATTGTTGATTATCTGTGTATACCCTGTGGAAGAAAAGGCTGAGAAACACTTTTCGCTATGGTAAGTTCGCATTCAACTTTAAAAGCTTCTTTAGCTTTTATTGTAAGTATCATATTTTTAATTTTATATCATTCACAATTTGCATAAATCGAGTTCTTTATTCATATGTATTGTAACTTTTAGGTCATTGAATGTTATTTCATTCTTTTCTGCATGTCTTGTTTTCAGGTTATCTCATCACCAGCTGCATGGCTGTTAAGACTGATTCTTCATAGAAGGTCATAATAATCCTTTGAGGACATTCTAGTTGAGAAAGTCATGACAGGGACCTGAGACATATGCAAGTGGTTGATCATTTTTGTCAGAGCAGATAGTTGTGGATATTGCTACAACCAAGTTTCTTGCTAATTTAATTTCTTACTGGTTTTATTTGCTTCATGCTGTTTTATATCCTATGAGGAATATATTTCAATTTATTACATGATTTTATTGAGCAGCACGTAATTTTTAAATGTCTTTAATTTCATGACATATCATCTGAAAATAAATTTTGCCAAAAAATAATCTCCTCTTGATATAAAGACTTTCATTTCAAGCTTGTCTTTTATTTGGCGTCTGTAATTTTAATGCTAGTCCATCGATTTTTTAATGTGGTTTTTTAACCTTTTGCTGGTACATTCTTATACTGCTGTTGTCAATACATCTGAATTCTCAAAACATTGGTTTTCTGTTGTTTTAAATTCTTGTGCGTTTCCATCATATGTCTCTAGGACCATATGATCTATTAAAACAGAAACTCTTATTTTTCTTAGAAGGTTTGGTATTATTTTACTTAACATTATTTGACTGGAAACTAGTTTTCATTTCCTTTTTCAAAGGTTAAAAATTGTTTAAGACAAAAGAATCCTTCTTTTTTATGAATAAAAAATTGTCTGTACTCTTGTTCATTATCCTGGCCAGATGATGTTCACTTGGAAGACAATTTGTTTTCAATATCACGTTTTATTTTACTGCAGTTTTTATGTTAAGTACATAACCAAACTGCCTTAAATACCTTTGCCAATCGCTCCCTTGTGGTGTCTCTTTTTCTTGCGCTGTCACATTGTTGCCCAATCATTTGTTTCAAGAATCCTTTGTTAATCTGGTTTTTCACTGTTTGTATCAGTTTGTGGGTCAAATCATTACCACTATAAGTTAATTATCCCACAACGATTTAACAAATTGGTATCCTTGTGTCAATTTAAGAATACCATAATTAATTGACATTAAACCTCATTGCCGTGTCTAGCTTTCTAGACACTTTTAGTTTTCATGGAAATATAATATTTTATAAGACAAATGGTTAATGTGTTGACTGTTGTACACAAAATGCTTCCCAAAATTTTGGTGTACAAATCTATGGCCCTCACTATCTAGTGAGTGGCTTATGAAGCTCTCATATGAAGAAAGCGAGCTCAAGGTGACATTGTTTAATAAAAGCTAGACGTAAGTTGACTGGTATTGGTAATGACAGTCTACATTAAAATTTAAAAGGTTTAACAAAAAACAAAGCAAGCAAAGCAACTAGCAATTTATTTGACTGATCTTTCCAGAAAAAGTGGTTTGGTCCGTGATCATTGATAGCTGCTTTGGGAAGATTCGATTTGATCTTTAGCATTAAGTCATTAAGGTTCAGTGTAGACAAACATTCGTCAATGGTAATTATATCAAATACTTTACCATCCGTGAAAATTCAGTGAGGAAACCAGTATCTATTTATTTTATTACACATAAATGGCTTTTCTTGAACGTGGAAGGAGAACATGTGAAATGTTATTAGAACTGATGAGAAAGATGTAAGATGGCCAAAGAGACAATGAAAGTATTTGAGGATACACGGAGTGAGGAAGAAGACAATTTTGAAGGTCAAAGAGGAAGCTCATGAGCAAGTGAGGGAGAAATGAAATATGAAGTGGAGATGTATGGAGATAAAGGCCTGTGTGAATTGACCAAACTGATAATGTGGTGATGAAAAGGACATAGTGACGTCAGAGTATTAAAGGATCAGATGTTGAGAGATGAGAGAATAATTTGAGGAATTCATGAACAATGAAGAAGAGAAACAAAGGATGATAACATTGAAGATGTGGAATTACTCAATGAGATGGAAGTGAGGGTGGCTGTGGAAAAGGGGAAACATTGAAATGCATTTGGCCAGAAATTTGTCAAATGTAAATGTTTTTGTTCAATTTCTTGACAAATTTAGTAAATAGAATGTTAGAAGGTAATACTATTTCAGGAAAGTAGAAAAGTATATAATGCCTTGTATTTATTTCCATTTTAAAGAAAACCAATAATGATAGAAATAATAATACATGATAATAATAAATTTATATAGAGCACAAATCAATATAATTGCGCTAAGGTGCTTTACTACATTACATAATAGATTAATATACATTACGGAGATGAAAATAAAGTAGATATATTCTGCATACTAAATGAGATGGATGGTGACAAATATAGCTGCAACAATTACATGGCATTTAGAAAATCAGTCATGGCATGAAAGAATGGAAAAGCGAAGTGTGTGGAAACAGTATTTTAAAACAATATAGTGCCATGCCTTAAACCATGGAGAAGATAGTTATAGCCTACTGCCGGTATCCAAGACTGCCATATTAGGTGATTAAGGTAGCACCCTTTTACTTGATTTCATCCTCTGTTCTGCTACTCCTACCTATTACATTTGTTCCAGTCCTACTCCACATCCCTTTCTCCTTTGAAAGTCCCAAGAGAATCTGCTTTACAGTAGTTGTTTTCTTTCAATTTGTAGGTTTGATAGGTGTATGGCAGGGTAGGCAGTAATACCATGTAAGGAATAGATCAAGATGAATTAGGTGCGATGTTGACATATTTTGTTAGAAAAAAGAAATGAAGGTCGGATGGAGATGCTGTGGAAAATAGTTAATAACGGTTTCATGGAAGATGGAGATGCTGTGGAAAAGAGTTAATAATGGTTTCATGGAAGATGGAGATGCTGTGGAAAGAGTTTATAATGGTTTTATGGAAGATGGAGATGCTGTGGAAAAGAACTAACGGTTTCATGGAAGATGGAAATGCTGTGGAAAAGAATTAATAACGGTTTCATTGAAGATGGAGATGCTGTGGAAATGAGTTAATAATGGTTTCATGGAAGATGGAGTGGATGGATATCAGACATTATGTGAGATGAAGATGCTTGCAAAATTGAAAGGGTAGTTGTAACCCCTAGAGAAATGATCTATGACCTTGCAATCGTAATTCTAAGAAAACAGCCGGAAATGTGGCTTTTGGTGCTTGAAATATGCTGCATTTCTCAGTGTGTGTAATGACTTCACATGTGAGCTCAGGAATGAATACATAGAAGTGTTAATAAGTGCAAGGCTGAGTGACAAAGTGAGTAAGTAAAGATTGAGTTTGTTTGAACATGTTAAGAGGAGAGGCGAAAAGAATGCTGATGACAGAAATCCAAAGACAATTTGGTGAAGACTGAGAAGGTATGTGGCTGGAATAAGGGAAGGTTGATGGCATTGTGGCATAGGATGAGGATAAAGTGAACTTATATTGCTATGGTCAGAAATCCATTGTGATGAAAGAAGAGGAGATTGGCTCTGGTTTGTGACTTCTATCTTTGAAATACATGGGTGAAAGCTTGCTGGAATGGGGACAGAAATCCTGGTAAATTGATTTCTGAGACAGTTTGGGCCAATCTGGAAGGCTTACTCCCAAACATCAGCTTTAATAACGTTATCTATCAGATGTTTCCTAGTTTGGGCTTAGCATTGTTGTTTTTGATTACTTTTAAAAAGCTAGATAATCTTCGTGACTATTAGCAAAAGTTCAGGCCTATACACGATGGTGTATTTCAATTATGTCCCTTTTTATTATGATTATTAGTACAGGGCTCACAGTTGAAATTTGTACCTTGCTTTGAGATATTCTAGAGGTTCTGTTTCAAAGTGTCTTTTCATGCTTTTAATTTCTTTGCACAAGGCATAATTGCCTCATGTCATATGAAATATGAATAAAGATTAAGCAATTCATCCTCTCGGGTTTCTTTTAAATACATTTTGCCTTCTGAACTGTTTAGTCAAGATCATATCTTATAATTGTTTTCATTGTTCTGGATAAATGAACAAACAATATGTGATAACACAAAACCTGTCGGTTTGGGGATTTGTTTTCATTGCTTTTATTTTCTTTTAAAAAGAAATAGGCATCATTTACTTAAGCACCTCAACTGTGAATCCATAAAAGCATCATCTCAGCCAGGTCATATTTCTTTAACCCTACCACTTTTAAATTGCATCCGTCAAATAAGTAGATGGAGCATTTTCTCTTTGTTATCTTCATGCGATATCTTCAGTCCAATTAAAATCAATCTATAATGGTAAGCAGCCTTTTTCAAAACAACTTTGCTTGGTTTGTAAATTGTAGAGAAATGTGAAGAGTGATTTCTCACTTTTATAAAAGAGATGTTTATCCTGCATTTTTTTAATCAAGATGATTCTACTTCAGTACTGTGTTTTAAAATGTTATTCTGGTTTTAATTGTGGTAATACATTTACTGTGAACTGTACATAAAGTTCCTTTTTGGCTGATACACAGGCAGTTTTACAAATTGTCTTTTCCCACATTTTACATTTATACCCTTAAGGTCTCAACATTTTGACATGATGGAGATGGTAAGCAAATCAAGCTTTAGGGCATTTTGTGATGGTACTGGAGGAATGTGAGATATTTTTTTTTTACTCGGTTTCATTCTAACATTAAGATGCATTGGATATTTTGGGTTCTGAGATGATCTTTGTAGTTGAAAAGAACCCTAAAACACTAAACAAAGAATCAAATATTGGATATTTCTCTGAACAATTATAGTATACTCTTGATCAAAAGAAAAATGCTAATTTTTTTTAGTACAATTAACGTAAGTAATTTCAAACTGAGTTTATCACCTTTCTCGGCCAAAGATTTACGGTTTAAGTGTGGCACAACTGGTATGGCATTTTAGTGCATGTTGCAGATGTATTTACATCACATTATATTTTAGTTTTTGACCTCAGTTGGGACACTGCTTCCAAAGTCACTTTAAAAGCCATATTCATGTACTTGAAATCATACTTCTCTGTGGAGAAAGGGCAAATTGAAGCTATGTTAACTCTTTAATGTTACTTGTTACCATTAATGGCATGTTAACTATTTCAGGCTGATCAGGTAATGCACCTTTTATATTACCAATCCCTGAAAGAATTGGAATGTTCAAAATGTTCATCTTGTGTTTCTTCTCATCCTACAGCAGAGCCCTTGAAATATTTTTCTTCAAGTGCATGGAGACACATCTCTATGTCAAAGGTGTATATTCAACAGTCTAGGTTGCGTTGATTCTCATCAACCTGAGTTCCAGCTCTGCTCCAGACAATGGCTGTCTTTGTGTCCATTTCACAATGTCAGGTATGCACATAATTGTATTGTTCTTTCTTCCGTTCAGTTTTGATTGTCAGGTATTATCAGGTCATTTTTTAATATATACATGTGAAATTGTTTTTGTCTCAACAATCTAAAATTGAAGTCTTTCAATCAGCCCAATTTGACAGGCTGCCATCCAGTGAACCTCATTACAAACAAACTGAAACAATCCTGTGTATAATAGTATGTGTATCTTTTTATGAAATGAATAATTAAAAAAAAGCATTTAGTACATTTCAGTTGCTGAAAATTAATTGTTGTTCCTTTGTTTCACTTCAGATGGCAAGTACAAGGCAGGACACATTTAATTTGCCTTCCATGCATGCAATAAGTGAAGTGGATTGGATGGAAGAACTTCAGAGCTTTGCAAAATGGTAAAAGGTACTCAGTACACTGCTCTTTATTATTATTTGAAATTAAATATCGTTTTGACATTACTTGTTCTGTTTCACAGACAATTCATATATAAATTAGAATTCAGTTTTGACCAAATGAAGCCATGCTGAGGGTCAGGTTTACCCAACATCCATTTCTTGCATTCAAAAAAAAAAAAAAGAAAAGTACAGGATGATGTCTGTAAGATGTTTTTACAGTCAACTATTGACTATCCTTAGAATATGAAGAGAAATTTATGCAGTTTCAACTAAACATGTCATTGGCAGGCTGATAACCCTCAGTCTCACTTAAATCAGTTAGTATAATATAAAAAGAAGATGCAAAAAGCTTGTAGACAGTATGATTGCATTAGAGCATTTGGTTCAAGTAATTTTCTTCATTTATTTCATTAACACGTTTTGACCCTTTGTGTGTTACTTTCGTTTAACAGACAAAATTGAAATGGTGCATTACTGGATGGAAAACTGCAAGGCCCAGGAAATAATGGAGTGCTCACTAAGGTAGAGATCACATCATGGTTCATTCAATAGCCTGGTATACTAATGAGCAAGGAATTTGTACACCGTGCCACAGTCGTGTTGTCAACTGACATTGAGGATGCTCACGTCATGTTGAGGAAGGGAAATTCCTTCAGCAAATTTCACTTTCTGGATTAATGATATTGTAAGTCAGAACAAGATTAGTATTCATAATGTATGAGTCATTTTTATTTAAGATAAATCCCAAGTACAATTCTTTTTCTGTATACTGATTGAGGTTTTTTACATTTACTCTTTTTAGCTTAAGGTTCCATTTGCAGATCTTTGCTTTCTGACTAGCTTCAGTGTCCTTCCCTTATTTTATGTCTCAAAGAATGAAAAAGGAAAATCTGTCAAAGAACCTGCAAATTGAGTCAAATATTGAAGTGAATTGGAGCTGAAAGCTAGTATTTTCCCATTGCCTCTGACCTCATGGTTTTCAACAGTTAGTGTGCTTTCATTTTGCATAATGCATCTTAGATGAGAACCACATAATCTATATCACTGACAATGTCCCAAAATCTTGAATATAATGAGATATGTATCTAGTTTGTTGACACTGATTTAACACATTGAAGTTTGTTTAAAGGTATGCCTTTAGATCTATTGAAATGGGGGTAAAAAAAAAAAACAAGCAAAAGAAAAAACAACAACAAACAAACAACCCAAGACTCTAGGCAATCATAACATTCAAATGGTAAATAAGGCAAAAAATCTTGGAATCACTTTAGATTGTCATCTTTTAATGGACACCCAATTCAGCATTCAGTAAAGTCATTGACCTTCTCATTTAGGAAAATTAGTACCATTCGTCCATTTCTCACTAAGAATGCAACAAAAAGATTCGTCACTTCCCTCATGTTCCCAAAAGTCGACTACTGTAACTCTTTGCTTTTTGGTCTTCCATGAGATAAAATCACGCGCCTTCAAGTCATTCAAAACAACACATCCAGACTTATCTTCAAAATGAGAACATGGGAAAGAGCAGCTCCTTTGTTGAAGGAGTTGCAATGGCTATTCGTTGAAAAAAAGAATACAATTCAAGGCAGCCACTTTAGTTTATAAATTATGTTGAGGGCACAGCTCCTCAATACTTACAAAATTAACTGTAACCTTACAACCCTGGCAGAGTCACTACCAGGATTGGCAATACAATGATCTAGATCGAAAAGGAATATGTGGACTACATTTTAATACACATGTTTACGTATCTAAGTATGCTCCGTACTTTTTGGTGAATTTTTTGCCTTTTTACCAATGTAATGTGCAAAAAAAAAAAAGAAAGTATCAGAGCATTGTTGGTTGATTTTTTTTACAGTTTGTATTTTCAATTAATAATGATAATACCATTTTTTAAAAGTTTGTATTTTCAATTGATAATGATAATACCTTTTTCTTTGTTTTACACAATTCAACTCAAACATACACACAAAATAGTACAGCAATACCAGTGACACCATACTTGTATGGTGTTTCACTACACATTGTACAGTTTAAAAAAAATTAAATTAAATTAAAAAATAACAAAGAATGAAAAAAAACAACAAAAGAAAACGACAACAACAACAACAACAACAGAAAAGTAAATGAAGTGGTTACATCTCATCGAAGGCCAGATTTCAGATTCCTTTCGCATTTGGTGACGAGTTGAGCTTTTGTAAAAAACTGGCCGACTCAACTCGTCGGCTCTGCGTGAAGGGTTGGTACCGCCTAAAAGATCCAGTTGGAATGATCCCACTGATCTTTTTAAAATTTGGTCGATAAGCTCAAGCCGAAGACACCTCTTAACCATCCCACCACTACAAGGATGCCTGTGTCACATTTAGAGTCACTCAACCGTCTACTTTGTGTTGATTTTCTTCCAACAGGCGATGAATATTTGCCAATTTATCAGTTTTTATTTCATGACATCACAGTATTTATTTCTTGCAAATCTGGTTTTCTTGCATTGTATCAATGTTTTTCCTTTTTTTTATCGCATGAAAATACATCGTCTCCACAAACTAAAGTTGGACTCCTTAAGTCAATTCCTACCATCTTTTGTAAGGACTGCATTTGAGGGCAAGCTTTTGAATTTCATTGGTTTTTATCGTGCCCAGAAATGTACTAAATGGATTAGAATTGATTGATGATACATTTTTCTTCTATAGATGCAGCATCAAAGATCAGTCGGTACAATCCAGATACTTAGATTACTTCTCCTTTTGATCCACTTCAGGCAAACATATCAAGTGTGAGGACAGTTTACAGTAAATCTCAAGACAACTGCAGGAAAATTCTACAGATTGGGGATGATAACTTGATGAGATGTACATTGGCTAAATCTGGTAAAATGGAACCTCATACCAGGAGGAGGAATGTTGTTAAGTAAGTTTTTCCTCCTTAAAGATTACTGTTTCTTATCCCTGGAGTTTTAAAATTAATATCACTTTGATATTTGTTCTTTTCTCAAAGAAAATTGATATAAAATTTTAATTCTAGCCTTTCTAAACCTGTAAAATATAAACATGCTTCAAAAGACAGACTTTCGTTTCTCATGCTTGCATTTTCAATCATGTTTAGAGTTTTTCTTTTGTGTCTTTGGCCTTACACAGTGTAACGTCTTATGGTATGAAAGTAATTAGAAGCTTTGATTGTAGGAATTTCCTAGCCCATTGTTTTGTGAACATGTGTGACGTCAGAGGTTAGCTTATTTTTAGAATTGGAATGTGTGAAGGAATTCTCCGTTAGACTTGTATATTCTAGAATTATTGCGTCATTCGTTTTGTTCTCGTATGTAGTAGATTAATTCAGAACCTTCCACTCAGTTCCACTGGTTCCACACCTTTCTTATTCTGGAGAATTCCTGTAAAAATGTTATAAATATAGAGTGCTAGTGTGAAAATGGGGAGCAGCAGACCTTGGAGAACATGTGGTGAACAAATGATTTGATTAGAACTAGAAATGTGTTTACAAAAGTATATACCCTAGACGATAAAGTTGATTGATTTTCATTAAATTATTGAAATTTTAAATCGCGTTTCTCCTGTATTATTTACCTGTGGTGGTACAACTCACAGTAAAATTTAGGATATTGAGGATCATATTATGATATATCTGTCTGTGTTCCCGTGCCTAATACCTGTGACCTGTGTCGGTACCAGCAACACACCGGCTTGACACAAAGGATAGTGATAAAGGTACAGATAGTCTTTCTAACTTTTTGATTTTAAGCTGCCACTTGCCATTTTGTGGATAAAATTAGGACCACACTTTAATTTCCTATTGTCCATGTATATTATAGATAAAACAGTTGCTGGAAACAGAGGTACAAACAATGTCTGGAGCAGAGGGATACCAACATTTTAACTGGTTGTCCATTTGGTAATCCAAACTGCTTTTGTACAGGCTGTGTTAGCAAAAGACTGGTGAGTGTAATCTACAAGGGGCATGTAGGAGAATTTCTGCTTACAAGTTCCAGCCAAAGTTTTCCTTTCATACTGATAGAAAAATGGAAATGTACATTGTAAAATTAGTGATAAGCCATTAATAGAAGATTTTATCCATTTAAGTGGAGATAGATCCATTGATAACTATTAAGAGTGGTGGGCGTAAAAATATAATTTTAAAGGCAAGAGGTAATTTTGACATAATGCAATAAATAGTTGTGAGCAAGCAGTACTGATTATGGCTCATGTAAATGATGTATTTATAAGTTGGTGTGTTATGTTTTGAAAAGCATCTTACTGTAGGAAAAGTTACAATGCCATTACTCTGAAGATGAATTGGATTGCTCCAGTCTAGCCCAGCTAAGACAACCAACATTATCATTGTGCCATGTTTCATTCTCTTCTACCTCCGTGTTTGAGCAAGGGTTCCAAAGTAGTTAAAACAATTCCACAAACTTGTCACTCTATGCCTGTTTACAGTAAGATTGTCAGCAGCCCTCTGTCTGAGTTTGGCCAGTTGGAGCATTCCGATGATTGCCTAACGATTTAATTATTTATAGAAATGATTTTTTACTCCATTTTGTTTTGGTCAGGTTTATTCCATCTGCAGTTGCATCACTTGTCTTATAGGGCTGATTTCTAAGGAAGCCAACTACAAATCAGACAACTACAAGTTATCTCACGGATGAAGTCCCTGACGGAAACATCTTCAAATTGTTGCCTCAAGATAATTATAACTGGCTCATCATTCCATTTGAGTGGCATTTGTTGAAACGGGGACCACTCAATTCTTTATAAATGTTTTTATGGAATTATATAATACAGTCCTTCGCATCATTTTTAAAACGTGGATGTTGTGCCCCATTTTGTCTAGATGTATATCTGCTGTTTAGACCTTCATTTCATGCTTTATATACCAGTATGTATACCTAATTTTGACAAGGACTAACTACTTTCTTGGTACAATTGTGCTCACAATATCAAATATTGAGACCTTCTACGAAATTGGTTATTATTTCTTTCATAAGTATTCTCGCTTATGGATTCCGGTTCTGAGAGTCATTAACATCACATATATATCCAAGTCAAAACTAAAATGTGAAAGATATCTTTTGTTTTGTTCGGGGTTTTTTGTTTTGATTTTTTTATTGCTTTTTGTTTTTGTTTTGTTTTCCTTTGTAACTTTTTGCTGGAAGAGGAATAGAGCTTAGTTACTGATGGTCATTTTCAATAGTTTTACTGAAATTCAAGCGTTTAATAATCATGGCTTCAGTGAATGATCTCAAAAATGAAACAATTTGATGTTTTACAAATTTATCTTCGTCTTTCTCTAGGTGGCATTACAAGTTACCATGATATTAGATTCAAATTTCATTCTTTAAAATGTTCAGATGCAATCAATATTAGTGCTCTTCATTAAATCACTCCTTATAGAAACAAAATTCATGACATTAATCAGGAAGATAAAGAAAAAACAGGAAAGATACAGAAACAATTTATCTTTTTAAACCCTTTTTTGAAATAAAAATCAGTCTATGTAAATCATAAAGGGATGGTCTGTAAATCAGAAAAGAGCCCAAAATTGAGCCCCAAATTTGATTTTTGGGAGGTTCCAACCTACCCATCCTCCAATCCCTTGCTTCTTCCCTATCAATAAATTAAGCTTCACTAAATCTTCAGTTTTCTCTCACACAGACTGGGCATTCAGGCGGTAACCAATATTGAATGTCCTTTTGGATTTAGAACAGGTGGGTTTTCTTTTGTCTTTGTGTTTTGTTTGTTGTTTTTTTTTCGGGGAGGTGGGGGGGGGGGGGCGCGGTTGTTGGCGACATAGGTAGATTTGTGTTTTCCTCAAGTCCTTCGATTGATAAAGGGAGACAAGAGTCATGTTTTTGTTGTTGTTCTTCTTTATTTCCTCTCTTGTCTCCCCTGAATTGTCTCTTAGTTGTCCTTAATGTTTTCATCACGCAATATGGAATGCATGTCAAGTTTTCAGGTCTAATTTTAGGTCATGGCTGGAGTATATGTGCCATTTTGTTGAGATTATCACCACAGTTTAGTTCACTTGTCCAAACATTGACCACCCTAAAACTATCTCTGATGGCTCTTATCAAAACAAGCTCATTAAATTTGGAAACCTGGGTTGGGAAGCTAAGCTACCAAAATAAACACAAAAAAGGCTACGGCCTAGGCTTTGAAAATTTTGTTCCACTTCAAAAAATTGTGATATACGTTTCCTGACATTTCCAATACTAATTATTTACACCACATGATGCATAAAACTTTTAGACACATGTTCATATGACAATCCATTCGCTTCGTGAAGGAACAAATGCACAAAACTTTTAGACACATGTTCATATGACAATCCATTCGCTTCATGAAGGAACAAATGCACAAAACTTTTAGATACATGTCTATATGACAATCTATTCGCTTTGTGAAGGAACAAATGCACAAAACTTTTAGATACATGTCCATATGACAATCTATTCGCTTTGTGAAGGAACAAATGCACAAAACTTTTAGATACATGTCCATATGACAATCTATTCG
>JAOWAZ010091078.1:0-13318 GCA_028565935.1 Goniobranchus fidelis
TGAGTCAAGGCCATTTCCCTTATGAGAATTTCCATTGGTTTGCTAGATGTAGATGTGCAATTATTGGTGCCATATTTGTGATTGTCCATCATATCCAATACTTTACGTTCAATGTAAAGATTTTGCATTATGCATACTTAAATCCATTTCCTTCATTTTCTCTGGTCAACAGGTCACAGTCGAAGCTACCTTGGAGCATCCCTTCTTTGTGTTTGGTCAGGGTTGGTCATCGTGCTCTGTCTCCAGAACTCTTGCACGATACGGCCTGGACTGCCAGAAACTGTCTGTGGGGGATGTGTGCATCTCCCTGACACATAAAGACGTTAATTTGAAGGCTGCTGAAATCAGTCAGCAGCAGCAACACCATGAACAGGTGGCAAGTGATACCGCTTCCACAGACACCCGAAGTCACGATCCTCTACCCCCACCTCCGCCACATTCAGTTTCTCAGCGCTCAACAGTTTCTTCGCCTTTAGTTTCTCCATCGACGTACACTTCCTCTGCACAGACCTCCTCATCTCTACCTTATCCATCATCATCCTCATCCACGCCTTTATCCGTGAAAGCTGAAAGCATGACAGAAACATCCTCTTCACTGTCATCCACCCCGGTGAAAAGAAGGCTGTCTCAATCAGAGCTGCCACCCCCAAGCTCCACCGTTGTTCCCATCAAAAAAGAATGGCATCACCAACAGTCCCGGAGAAGGGGATCCCAGAACGGAGAAGATGAGATAAAAGAAGAACAGCTGAGGGGGCCTAAGAAAGAGGAGCTTGAAGAAAAAGTAGAAGCCGAGTCCACTTCCGCTCTCAGAAAAAGACATTGGTCAGCCCCTGACCCCTCAGTCCTCAAGGCAGACCAAGAACGGGACAGGGAAAGACAAAAAAGAGCCAACGAAGCCCAGAAGAGAGAGGAGCAAAACTCTCCGGGGAAGCTGGACAACAAATAACTTCTTGATTTTGTGTATAAAGCAACATGTGATTCCTGGACTTTTTTTTTAAAGGGACACGACCTTGTGACTCATGGAATTTTTGTCAAGCAACATGACTCATGGAATTTACATAAAGGGATATGTGACTTCTGGAATTGTTGTAAAAGCAACACATTTAACATCTCCATAAACCAAATGTTAGAAAACGCTGCCCAAACTAGTTTTTTTAAATACGTGAACAGGTTTTTGTAGCCTGAATTAGCTTGTATTACTTTTTATTACTTTGGTTGTCTTGGTTTCTCATCATAAATGCGATTCGACCGTTTGACTGTCACATTTGATCATACTGTAGTCCCATTTCATTCATGCTTAATTTGAGTTTGTTCTTGACTGATCAATACCTCCACTCAGTGATCTTTTGTCTCAGTGTATATTTTATCGGGTGGGCCAAACAAGACTTCCTGTACTTTGAAACTTTATAAAATTCCTAACTAGTAGCGTTCAAATTTTGACATAGTCAGGTACAAACAATTTTGTATAAGTATGTACGATTTCATTATGATCAATAGAACTTTCTAAAAGTTATAAATAAGGATATAAAGGCAACCATTCCCATTCTCCATGTATCACAATGTTACACAGATTTGGTTCCAATTATTTGCTAGAATTTAGTTATGTCATGACCCCTTTGCAACTGTTCAGAATGCAACGGACATGCTTCCTATTAGCAGGCGAGAGTCTTGTGTTATGATTGTTTTAACATTTTTAAAGCTTGGAATCGTTATACCCCTGACATTTTGCATTATTATTTCAAAAACACTGTAATAAAGTCATCTAGCCATTCATTATAGATCATCTAGTAGCAACAATCTCTGAATGTTAGGAAGAAATTACACTGCAAGAGATTCTTAAATCTAGATTTAGAATCTAGATCTAGATCTATTTCAGATAAGAAAAATTGACTTAGGGCCATTAAAATGCATAGTGGGGGATCAAATGATGATTTGAAACTTTGAAACCTAAATTGCTGACTGTGCAGTGCATATTTTGATATGGGCAATTATCAAAACTTCTTACATTTTACCTTATAACTTACAATATAAATCGTTTACATTTATGACATTTTCCAGATCTATTTCATTTAGATTATGTACGTTTATGAAAATTACATTTTGATCTATTTCATAAATTCTTAGATACTAAGAGTTAAAGTCCAGGAACAGGTTTTTTCAGCCCACCTAATATATATATCTATATATATATGGGATACACTCTCTTTCAGCCCCCATCCACCCCCACAAAAAATGTACACTCCTCCAGTTATGTGTTGAAAAGCCCTTCTCAGGCATTTTTCACTCTGTGTGTGAGCGTCTGTGTGTGTGTGTGTGTATTTTCAGTGTATCTATGTTCAAAGTGATTGCACTATCTCCCTTATGAAAATCACCATCGAGATGAGTAGACTTTTCCTATTTTTTTCTTTAGTATTCCTGCGTACATCTTAATGTCATTACTATGTGCCCATGCACTGGCTTTGTACATGTTACTTTTTTTTTTTCTAGTATGGTTCAAGCTCCATTATCCTTTATAGTTAGATGATGCATTTCCTTCCACTGTAATGTTGTTTCTCACTACTATCCTTTGTTATTATTATATTATTGATATTCTGCTCATATCAAATCTAGTTCTGATATATTATAGGAATACTGTATCAGTGAAGTGATAGTTTGTGTGGTGGCTAGGTCTATAATGTCCTGTGTAATATAAAGATGCACCTAATGCATTCATGGAAGGATGAGGTACAGAGATGATATCACATGAATACTAATACATGATATGTTTGCAAAAAGAGTTAATGTTTCTTGACTACAGATTCAAATGTTGGCACGAATTGATAAATGTCATTTGAGGAACTTTTAGCACAGGATCAACTGTTGGAAAAAAAAACAGAGGTAAGCACTAAGTGGTAATATTTCATGAACTCTTTTTGTTTACTAAATTTTAGTGTTGAAAGAAAGAACTAAGAAATCACATATATATTATCACAAAGGCACAAAATAAAGTAAGTACCATTGAATCTAAATTGAGCGTTTGAAAAAAGAACTAAGATTTTAAAGACAGAAATGTTTTGCATAGTATGGGGAAATGTGAGATAAACTGTGACTCCACGCTTTATTCTCCCCTTTTCATCTTGTCATCCATTGGACTGGATTTAGTCCAATAGACATTCATCTCTATCCTGTTTATTCATCTTTTCGCACCCACATTTATCATAAGCTGCTGTCTTCAGATTCAGGCCTTCTATTAAGTATTTAATAACCTTCTTTAGTCTTTGTACATAGTGGTGATTGGAGCAGGGTTTGGGGTGGGGAAGATGGATGGGAATGTCACCTCTGTGGTTTGGTTTTTGTTACTCTGTATTATGAGTTGCTTGTTTAATTTTGCATTTTTTTAGATTGACAAATCTACAATTCCATAGGGAATCACTCTTCATCAGTAGGGATGTTTTTCACCTTCGTCTTTTTATTTCAAGCTGGCATTAAGTTCATTGGGATTCGTCTCAAATTCAGACAGGTGCACAGTTGACTGCTTAGTCACTGAGAATCCCAAAAACGGGTGTTTTGAAGCCTTCATCAAAGGTTTGTTTTGGGCATTGAAGGATTAGGAAAGTTTTGCCATGAATGCTACATTGAGTTTAAGGGAATACATTACTTTTGTAATAAACACAAAATGAAGATCAGGGAGGTACAGGTATGTTTCAGCTCCATGGAACAAGGATCTCAAAATGTTAGTGGTGCACTAGTGGGCATTACAGCCAAATTAGCATAGAAGCCTCCCATCTATTTTGTGGGGGACATCTTAGTCTGTGAATTGTCTCTCTAAACCAAGAGCACAGCACAGGGAATCATACCCTGTAGAAGAAATAATTTATCTTGCTGGGTATTTCCAATGTTCTGAACAAGCTTTATCCCATCATGTGGTGTTATAAGAACAGTATAACATTTCTTTTCCATGGAATCTAATGCTGTTTGTAGAGAAAATGATGGGATATTTCTTCTTTCTCTGTTTAGAGCTCAACTTTTGCATTACATGTTTTAGAATTGTTTACAGCTTTGTTGCCTTGTCATGAATGGAGTGCTGATTTATTCAAAGGAGGGTCACTCTGCCGTAAAAGAAACGGGAAAAAGAATGTATTTACCTGTATATTGTATGATAAAGATTAATGAGACTAATAAAATTCTAATGACATTCTGTGGTTTTTGTAAATAATACATCATATTGATTGGTATATTTGAATGTACATAATCTTTCTGGGAGAGAGAATATGTTTGTATAAGAAAACAGAATTTTATCAGTAATTCCTGCCATTGGAGTGGTGATGAAAGTAAAGATGGAGAAGGTCTATAGAATTGTCTTTCTTTGCTCTTTGAGTAACCTCAATCACTCATAAAAATATATTGTATTCTGGACTCAAATCTCAATGATGTTTCAGGTCTCAGACAACACCAGAATTGGGTTGCAATATTCCTCAGAGGGAAAATGGACTCATTGAATTTTACAGATAACCTTAACAGAATAAATCCGAAGCAAAAGGACTGTCAAAATAATGGGTTACCTATTGACAGCGACATGGGTTCTTACATTGAAGAGCAACTTCCAAATCAGCACAAGACACAAGAAGTAATTTAGACATGTTTAAAATTCAGTTACAAGAGACACAGACTTTTGAACACAGCAATTTAACATGCACAATGACAGGAATCTGAGTCCTGTTGAGTGTCTGTAGAGCATACTAAGTGTTAAATCCTGGCCATAATATGTTTTTGGATTTTCATATTTGATTAATATTTTCCATATTGAAAGTCCTACCCTCATTATTCCTAATAAGCGTTGATTGTTTTGCTCTGTTGCATTGTCTAAATAGGGGAAAAAACAACAATTGTTTTGCTGGTTTTCTGGTTGTCAAAGTACTTAAACGAAATTTTGTTTTTGATTATCTTTTAAAAAATAAATTTTGTTGTGTGTTGATGGTTTGAAATTATCGTACCATTCTATGTCAAATGCAGAATGGATTGGACAGCTTTAAAAGTCAGTCAACTACCCTCAGACACAGAGAAAAAAACATGATGGTTTCAACTGAATCGGTCATTGTATGGAAGAAGAAGAAGAAGAAGAAGTTTGTATCACCTTATGATTAAAATTTTCCTATTTTATTGAATTTGATCTCTTATTGGGTTTGAAACTGTCACCAACGTTATAATAGCTATTAGATAATCAATGTCACCAGGGAAAGAAACCTTTATGGTAAGCCTTTCGTCCTCTCACAGCTTCCAGTGAGCTCTATCTAGTTTTCACTTCTTTTTTTTTTTTTAAGATAGTTGGTCATGTCATTTTTACAGAACAAGACCACTTCTTTAAAGTCCTGTTTTGAATTAACAAACCCTGTTTTCTCAGTGTTTATTAATTCTCATACTTACTCAGGTTTTTTTCTGAAATGAATTCTCAAATCCTGTGAATGGATATATCGGGCAATGACTGAGGTAACTATGAAAAAATCTGGTTTTCGGCAGACTTCCATAATATCCTTCAACTGTAACAATCAGAGAGCGTTTGGGATCTATTGACTTTTTTTTAAAGCTATCTTTATGACAAATTCATATGTATTTTTTATTTTAGCCTTTTTTGTTTTCAGCTTAAAACTGTGTTCACACCTCATTCAATCTCATGTTGAAGGTTTAGAGAATACTTTATTCTCAACCTTTATTCACTCTACCATTTTCATATTGTTAAACTATTTGCTCCGAAGATAGTGATGTGGTTTGAAATATCTTGACTCAGTTTTATTCGTCTTTCTTTTTCACAACTTGTTTGGCCTATAGAACAAGACATATTCAACTTTTATTTCACTTATCACATTATAAAGGTGTTCTGGGAATTGGTTTGATTTTAAATCTTTCAATGGCTCTTAATTTCTGCTACAGATAATTCATCTATTAAAACCCTGTAAGCAATAAACATTCACTCAAAGTTTTACCTTGCACTGCCTTTGTATCTACAGGAAAATATAAGATAAAAGATTGCTTCTTTGTGTTTTCTTTTTGAAATAAAAGGTTTCCTATTACAATGAATAGTAATGATAGTAATTCAGTTGGACCTCAGTTATTGGAACTCAGTTGGGACATTGAACATTTTCCCAATTAGTCAGGTTTCCGAATTTCCTGAGGAGATTTGGATTTTTGTGTTCATCCATTTTGAGAATTACTTAAGACATCCTATCATGTTGGCAATCTCAGTAGACTGTTTTTGTTGCATCTTCTTTGCATTTTTTGTGGTTCATTATATGATGAAATCAGTGATTTTGTTTGATTGCTTTGCCCAGCCTCCTCGTAGGCTTTATCTTGAACAGACTGCACAGCATCAAGAAGGTTGTCTGCTGCAAATCCACAAAAGGTGTTGAGCATTGTCAATTTAAGGTGTCTGATATTATTGGGATGAAGTTCTGTGCCTCCTCTTCTGTGTCAAAAATTAGTTCTACATCATCTGCGTATATCAGTTCTCGCAGTAGCCTTTCTTTGCTCGTCAGATGTTCTCGGAGTTCTTTCAGAGCTGCTTCTAAAAAGGCGATGAAGAGAAGTGGGCTTAAGTTATCCCCTGTGGTATTCCAAGTGTTGTTTTTATGATGTTCATTTCCTTACCAGATGAGAATGTTAGTGAGGTGTTGGCTAGTAGAGATCTAATTCGCTTGATGTGGTCCTTTTCAAGGAATATTTCCAGCACTCTTAGCAATTTTGTTCGACATATTGTGTCGAATGCAAAACTCATATCAATCCCCAAAATTGTGAATTAAATCAGAAGAATCTGAAAGTCAATGAGGCAAAAACATAGATAACAATGATAGACAGAAACAGAGAGAAATGGAAAGGAGTTAGAAAGCTGGGAAGTTAAATAAACGAAAACAAAGACATCAAGAAGCGAAAGTTCTAGCACAAAATGCATTTCAGGAAATGAAAAACATATGGAACAGAAGAGAAACGATTAGAGAGCAAAGGTGAATTGCATTTTACGAAGTGCTGATCGTACCAATAATATTGTACAATTGTGAAATGTGGGGCCTCACTTGGAAGAACCTTGAAACTTTAGATGCAATGCACAGGAAACATTTGAGAAACATCATCGGCATCCATTGGCCCGACAAAATAAGTCACAAAAAGCTAAACCACAGCTGTAAATTAAGAACACTAAGTCAGAGAACTAAAGAACAGAGATGGAAGCTATTTGGTCACATACTCTCATGAAATAATAACAATCCGGCCCAGACAGCAATGTTTGAGTATTTCAAAGAAGGCACAAAGTTTAAGGGAAGAACACCGCAGTCACTGCCAAGGACGCTTAATCACAACCTCAAACATTATAGAAAATATGCCACTGAAACAACTGAGTATGTCACTCCTTCTGATGAACTAATGATAATAGAAGCGCTAAGATCAATGCAAAATCTCCAGGATCTAAAGAAACTAGCGCAAGACAGAGAAGCCTGGAAGAGAGTGACTAATGTCATGCAAATATTTTATGAAAAGAACAGTACAGCGCACACAGTTTAGGGCAAGCGTCCCCAACTGACTGTGACGCTTTTATCTATCTATCTACTGTCAATTTGTTTTGCATTTTCAGTGGCTTAAATTTTGCTCTTCATCTCCATCCTCATCGCTGCAGTTGTCTTTCAGTCTTTGGCGTTTGCAAAGGTCTAGTTGACTTTTCGCCTTTCAGCACGAAGCTTAGACTGATGTAAGTGTCATCACTGCTTGTGAGGCAATAAATACACGTCTTTAATTGGTCTGATGAGGTTGTATAACTAGCTCCGCCCCTACCATTCATTTCGACCACTTGACCACGGACACCTGCGGATATTATAATAACCATGCGAGTGTTGGTCATATAAATGTAGGT
Organism: Goniobranchus fidelis; assembly: GCA_028565935.1. Classification (NCBI taxonomy): domain Eukaryota; kingdom Metazoa; phylum Mollusca; class Gastropoda; order Nudibranchia; family Chromodorididae; genus Goniobranchus; species Goniobranchus fidelis. The sequence continues at coordinate 7,874 of JAOWAZ010091078.1, forward strand.
GACGGACTGGTTAAATCGGCACGTCAGACACAGACGTCAGCAATGATTGCAACAGTCAAGCAGTAGACTATTATTCAGCGTTATCATCCGCCTGATTACATCTTTAATTTCTTAGTTCATCCCACTGCTTCATGAAACAAGCCAACTGTAATTCATTGCAAGGGTCTGTTAACTTTGTCTAGGTGTTGGCAGAGAACCCTCTTGATTTGTCAGTGTCAGGGAAATTTCGTTGTCTCTTAATAGCAAACTGTCTTACGCATTGTGACAGATATGTGAAAATTATGCTTGAAATTTTTTTTAAATTAAGAAGATTCTTGTCCGAATTGCCCTGATTTGCTGGGGACCATGTCCCAATTTGGTAGGGATACAAATTATACAGAAAAAATTTGGTTACCGGCAATTTTGCGCCAATTTCCTGGCCTAAGGATTCCATTAGCTGAGGTCCCACCATGTAGATATATCTATGTATAATGTAAAGAATTCACTTTTCAATTGCCCCTTCTTTGGGGAACATGTGAAGACATAAAAATCATGTCATTAATGAGGAAGAATTACCTTTTTGTTCTTAAAACATTATTCCTTCATTTCCTTGCGTGTCTTAAGGTTTAAGGTTTTGAGGAAAACTTTGAGGACTGTCTGTTGAAGGTTTGAACACTTGTCCTCTATCCTAACAAGGATCCCACAACCTTTTTGTTAAAACAATGAGCACAGCCAATATTTCAAAACCCTCTCTGGTGTCCCCATAAAAACTTTTGTTGACACCCATTTCAGTTTTTAAATCTGGCTCCTTTTCATCTTAACTACAGAAGGGCATGAACTTTGTTTCAGTTCATGTGCTGTCTTCAAGGCTTCTTGTGTTGTTGTTGTTGTTTTTTTTACCTTTGTATAAAAGAATGACACAAGTCAACTGTGTACATACTTAATATACTTCTCTTTGCTTTGTACAAAAATATGTCCTAGCAAAGGAGAAAAAAAAAAGAATTGAACAATGAAAGACTTAACAAAATATTTGTCTTCTCATTATTTTCTGTTTAACTTTTTTGGAAAAAAAAACATATTTATTTCCTCAATGATCTCTTGTAAACTTTGGCACAGAATAATGCATTCTTTTTTTTCTCTTTCTTTCTCCTTTTTCAGAGACAAGGAAAGCTGTCTTGTGTTTTAATGCTTTCTATGTTTCTGGATTCAGATTATGCTACAAATAGTCAATCAGAGAGCATTTTCATTTGAAAGGGCCAAGAGTGAATACTTTTCGAAAAACTTTTTAAAGTTTTCCTATGGTTTAAGCTCAGACAAAACAAAGCAGATCATACAAATTTTTTGAAGAGAAGAAAAAAGGTATTTGAGGAAATTAGAAGGATATTAAAACAATTTGTATGGGCTTATAATGCAACATGATTGGTCAGTTTATGGCATTTACACCAAAACTACTAAGTTGTCAGCCAGAGGCCTTAAAATAAAAAAGATATTTCCTTCTATAACATTTGGAGGGGGGGGAGGGGGGATGAGGACTGCTAGAATTTTATTTTCTCTTCAATTTTATCTTCAGCTTAAAATCTAATTCCATATATTTTAAACTAGGCCCTACATTTATTAGAATCCCTTTTCAAAAAGATTGCAATTATTGAATGAAATAGCAAAACATCTGTCAAATTAAATCCCGTAGCTTATCAGACTTCTATGTGTTCAAGAAACTGAAGATACCAGTTACCTTTCTGCTTTCTTTATTCTCCTACACCACAGTCATTTTTCTGTTCTATGACCACTTGTTATTTTATCTTTGTGATTGACTTAATAAATATGAAATATAACTGTTGGCCAAAAAGTGTGATATTGCGCTCATCTGTTTGAGCCCCTTCTTGAAATCTGTGAATCTGTCACTCAGACAGTTTCTTTTCTCATGATTATCAATGTACAAAGAAAATGTGCTGCTAACAAAGGATGAAGATGGTCTGATATTATGTGAATTTTGCCTTTTTTTCCCTTCTATTTTAAACAATGAAAATACTTTGGTTACAGCAGCCTCTTTACTTAATTTGTTGCTTTCTTTATTTCTGTTTACTCTTTTTAAGAACACTTATTACCCCTTGGTTTTTGTATCTCTGGAAGGTTTGGCAAAGAAAGCCCACATGACTTTGAGAAATGTCTTGAAGTGTTCTGGCAAGGGGTGGGGAGGGAGGGGGACTTTTTGCCTTGTAGGAGGAGGTAAGGAGTAAATTTATATCGCCGCTAGACTAATAGACTGATTGTGGTGGATTTTTTGTCATTTTCATTGCATGTTATCCAGGTATATATTGAAGACCAAGGGCACACCTAGCTGAATTTTGAGGTTGTTTGACTACAGATTTACACGTCTGTGGTTCAGATTTCAGATGTAGTTATTTTGTCCACACTTAACACAAATTTCTACAACCTTTTCAAAGGACAAAAAGTATTACCAGCACTTCATTCAACAAAATATTATCTAGTCAACAATGTGGTGAATTAGATGTCAGATTTCCCTCTTTGTTACGATGCCAGAAAAATTTTGAACTGAGCGCTATATCAATGTACCACAAAGGCCCAGGCTGAGCAGGATAGAATTAGTTTGCAGTGAAACTCATGTCTAGCTCAGAGTGTCCATAAAATTTATTGGTTCTGTCCAATGCCCGAGCTGGCATCACTGGGCTTCAGGGGCCTATAAGAAAACTTGACTTACTCCTTGTTTTAAAAATTGTCTGTGTTATGTAATTTACAGCTGTGGTTTATTTGTGTTGTACCATATTTCTTGCTACTGTTGTTTTTCATAACATGTCTCAGTTACCATACCAGGAAGACATAAGTTGTCTTATTATTACCTCTTTCTTTCTTTCTGTTTCCTTTTGGATTTTTTTTTACCCTTTATTGATATTATTATTCTAGAGATCTTTCATTGTTGCCCGTTCTATGAATTAAGGCGAGGAAAAGCACAGTTTTGCATGTATGCCTTAAGTTTTCGACTTGGCATCATGAGGGACAAATGCACTGGAAGTGGTGCTAGAAAGCCATTGCTTTAGGATGTTCCCTATAGAATATGCAGTGACTGATTGATTATTTACTGAAGACCAGAGAATGAATCAGACTCAAGATATTGTCACCAAGCTCTTTTCTGGACAAGGGACTTCCCATACCTCCATGTGCAACACAATCTCTCCAGTAATCTCTACATCTACACTCAGATTCTTAGGCAACAGCCCGTTGGTGGACGGAACGCTAATGTAAGCTAGCGATTTTAGGAGGTAGTACCTCGCGAACTTTTCAAGATGGCGACTACCATAGTAAGAATTTTGGCTCTCTCGTCTGTTTCTCATCTGCATCCTTTTGTTATGGATGCCGCCATCTTGGATTGGCCTTAAATGGAGGATCTCAAACATTGTATTGTAATTTGACTGGAATTTAAATTGATGTTTATTGCATTTGGTCCTGCAACTGCTGAATATGGCTGATCAGAAGGATGCAAACAGCAGGCAAAACATGCTTCCGTCTTTGTTTTGTTATGGTTAGCCTTTCACATTTGATAATAAATATGGTAATTCGCATTTTTTTAAAAACCTTCCTGAGAGTATGTCATGTCGTTGGCTAGGGAAAGAGAACGCCCATAGTATCGGAGCTCAGCATCGATCCTGGATTGAAGAATATCATTCCAAAGCGTCGTGCTGGTGCGCACGATCGGAGATGTGCCCAGGTCTGACATCACACAAGATGGCCATCACATCTAAAAATAGTTTGCGTCCTTTGTCCTTTGGTCGGTACGTTTAGCCGCTCATGACATCAGGCATCAAAATATTATCTAGCATCAACACAGACTAGATCTAGTTATATTGAGATGTATCTAAACTCCTGTGATGCATCCATTTTTGCTGGTCACATTGATAAAGGTTCTCTGCTAATTAGCGTCCGGCAGCGTCTGGCAGCGTCGGGGAGGCGTCCGGCAATTGAAAAAAGTGTCGGGCAGACTTAAATTAGCGTCCAGCAGTTTATCTAGATATCTTTTTACCTTCTATTGAGCCTCTTGGCAAAAATGCTTCAGCCTTGATAACTTTTTCGTCGTTAGGCGTAAGCCATGTCTGTCTGTTGTGAGTTAATGTGAATGCAGTTAATACTGAGTTAATGTTCATATACAAACAGCATACCCAGCTGTACCACCTGTGATTGTCGCATTCACCATGGGACCAACGAACAAGAAGGATGACTGGATATATGTCCTCTATGTTGTGCAATTTGCAAAGTTAAGGATGATGTGGTCTCTCTCTCTCTCTCTTTCTCTCTCTGACTCACCATAAATGTTGAGATGTTTCTGATACTCTCTCTCTCTCTCTCTCTCTGATACTATTGATACATAAAATATTCTAAAATCACAATTATTAGAAATGATCACCCACAATTACAACCAAGGTAGATAAGCACCAGACATAGCAATCCTCATCTTCCTTTCCCCCCCTCTCTTCAATCCCCCCACCCACTCCTCCCAAATACACACACACACACACACACAACACACACAGACAGACATTGCTCCGATACAGTATTTTAAATAATATATTTTACATGGGATGTACCTGGTTTAACAATAAAGCAAAGTTTTTCACACCTTCAATGACTACCACCAATGAAGTACATGTCAAAAATCAAAATGCAGCAGTAGGCATCTGAGACAATTTTAAGTTTATCAAAATGCTCTTTAGTTATTCTAACTCAGACAAAGAAGAAAAAAAACCCAACAAACTACAGGGTGTTTTACATATATAGAAAATAACCCAAGAAGCCTCTATAATCAATTTCAAAGTCTTCAATGCATGCCAAAATCTCATCATTAGATAAACACCTCATGTTGAACATCTGTATGTAATCGGCGAAATTTCTGTACAGTTTGACACTCGTTGATCATGTTTTGCATACTTGTTTGTCAATTTTCTTCATCGGATGAAATTATTACATAATCCCTTCCCATTGAAAATTTCAATTAATACTTATTATTCAGCTTATTTTTTTGTTCATGGACATATCTTAACAAGCCGACATTAAAAGAACTGGTAATGCAAGATCATATTAAAAAATCTAGAAATACTGACTGAATTGTTCTCCTTTTCTTATTTGCATCAGATCAGATCAGTGGTCATATCAAAATATTATTCCCTTGAATAAATTCATGTTGAAAATCTACAACTGATAACAAAGCTTAATAAATATATCATAAAACAGAATAGCATGAGATAGGCAAGTATCAAATCATAACCAATACAAGTAGGCCTACAGATCGGGCCTGGTGGTTATAAATATGCTAGGCCTGAGTTTTCATATTCAACATGAAAGCCCTAAAACATTATGGTGCGGGCGTATTTGGTTAAACCAAGATAAAATAGTTGTGTGCTACTGTTGAGTATATTAGTAAATCAATAAAATGCAAGAATTAAGAATACTCAACTA
>JAOWAZ010092187.1:0-13288 GCA_028565935.1 Goniobranchus fidelis
TAAAAAGTTGTGTTTAATTTTTGTTTGTGAAATCAATAAAACTGAAGTAAAAATTCCTGAGAAAAAAAAAATATACATATCACCATAATAATTTTACACTTGAAAACTTGCTTCTCAACCCTACAAAACAAAAAATTCAACATTTCACTCTATCAAAAGCAGTTGTAACTGAAGCAATTACCTACAAAGATGCAGTGATAAATTCTAAAGGTAGTACATTTCACTACAATCCAAGCAAATTGAAACCATACCATGGAAATAAAACAAAATAATAGAAAGTGTCACATCAAGGGATCAAAGGCCCTAAAGATAGGAAAATATGACAAAAACGATTAAATTTATTATTAAAAATACGCAGTATGATTAAGTTAATATCTTATCTGAACTTGTGAGATGAGAAGTACCTGGTCTTACCAAATTAATAGCCAATTACAGAGATATTAACTGAAAAATACTTTACTTCATTTGCCGGTTCAGACAATTTCCATGGGCCACAACAAAAACGATTACAATAAAATCCATTTATATGGACATCCACCTCATTGATATTTTCACATGATCGACACAATTTCCTTCCATATCTTTACATAACAATTCCCGTTATTTGGACTTTTTTCGGCCTGTTTAAAAAGAACCTGGATCTTGTTTTCATAAATGGGATATGGCACTATACAATATGTCAGTCAGTATTATTATTATTATTCAAGTTTATCAGCCTATTTTCTGTGTATACCCACAAACCTAAATGGAACAAAATCTGAAATTTGCAACACGTACAATCAACCTTCTCTAAGCATGTTGATATAAGCAGATCATACTTTATGTTAAGCTTTTAGATTCTGACAATTCGGTTCAAATAAAATTTTGACTTAAATGTTGGATATCTGTTTGTTGGGTTTTTTTTTCCTGCTTTTTGTTTGTTTTGGTTTTATGTGGCAGCATCTGCAATTGCAAATGAAATTCTATGAAAGCACTATTCCTAGGGAATGATTGGTTCACTTAATTACCAAATATGTCTAATAAGAAATCAGTCATACAACTTGGTTTCAATTTGTCAGAAAACACAAAGGGGAGACAATTCCTGTAAAATTAATTGTCATTGACTTATTTTGTTGACTTTGTTGGACTGCCAATGTTTTGAGCAATTTGTTTTGTTTTTGTCTTTATTCTGTCTGCCTTTATGCATGAAAACCAATTTGTGACAACACATCAGAAAATGACTGCACATAATGAGAAGATGAAGAAGTTAAGCAATTTTTTTTTTCTCTTCTAAAATTGACTTAGTTGTCTGACCATAAAATAAAATTGGTGACATATAGCTGATGCTTGACAACAAATTTTAACTGCAAAAATACACCCATAAAGTGATGTAAAAAGAAGGAAAACCAAAACAAGAAAGATTGACAGCTATGATAAACAAGAAAGATTGACAGCTATGAAAAACAAGAAAGATTGACAGCTATGAAAAACAAGAAAGATTGACAGCTATGAAAAACAAACAATCACAAGCAGATCAAGGTCATAAAAACAAGTGATCATTCCTGACAATCAAATTTATCTGAGACAGTATTTCTAACTTACTGTTTGCGTTTGTGTCTGTGCTGCGTTCTGTTCTTCTGGCTTGGACGATATGTCCTGAAATAAGTACATTAAGACTTTTGTTGAATCAGCATGAATACATGAAATCAGAAGTAATTTTGGATGAGACAGTCATGGTGGTCTATCAAGTTGAAAAGCATTGAGAATCATAAACAATGCCTAAAGTAATTACATCCATCCACACACAAAATTTCTATGGACAAGATATTTTTATCCTATATGAAACACAATGATCCCATTGATCAAGAAAGGATATAAGAAGCCATTCGGCTTATCGTCTTCTACATTACAAGTACAGTAACTAATCTAAAGAGCAAAAAAAACAAATTTAACATTATCCTCTTTCTGTCTCATAGCTTTGTTAGCATTGCATAATATTTCCTTTTCCCTCCTAGCCTTCTCAGAATCAGTTGTAGATGCCTCTTACGGCCAAGCCACTCTAGCATACAATCAGGCAACCATCTCCAGAGAGATGCACACAAGGAGAGGATTGGTCCGCAACTACCCACCTCCGTTGACGAGGGTGAAGCCTTTGCATCCTGATGTTTTGAAGGCAGAAGTCCGGGGAATGACTGGTTTCTTCGAACACTTGATCCAGACTTTTTGATGGTGGCTCCCTCCATGATGATGGGGCTGTGCATAGGACGCGTGGGATCAGCCTCCATGGGCACACTGGATGGCTGTTTGTGGTCTGACGGAGTTCTGGTGAGAGATATCATTGGAGCATGGTCAAAATACCCGATGTGTTGAATTTAAAATATCTTGAAATACAGAAATTACATTATGGGTTCTTAATTGGAAAATCATCCTAGAGCAAAAAAGGGTGGATATTTTGGCTCCCTTTATATCATATGAATAAGAGACCTTACACAATGTAAATACAGTTACACAACTTTGATTCTGTTTCATAGCATTTGTGATTGTCTTTCATTTTGAATTCAAATTATCTGTAATTTAAGAAAGAAACTGAATTTCCACACCAAATCTCTGCATCTTATTACGGGAAAATTAAAAAATACAAACATACCTCTGATGACCTCTCCGTGAATGTCTGTTATCGTCAGAGTGACTCCCAGATGAGCTTTCACTGGGTGCTCGTGGAGGAAGCTGGGAGCCAGGATCTGAGGTTCCCCCCTCAGCATCACTTTCACTCTGATTTCGTGACCTTCGACCAGACCTCCTCTCATCGTCAGACGGTGGCTTGGAACCCGATGTCTCCTTATCCTCGTTCTTTGACCTTTTCATGAGAGACTTCTTTGTTTCCTTCACAGAAGAGGAGTTGTTGCGTGTAATACTTTCCAGTTTCAAAAGAAGCTTTGACATCATAGAGTTACTTCTGGAAGAAGAAGAGGAAGTTGACTCCCCACCCGTTCCAAACCGAGCAATGTCCCGAGCAGAACCCAAAGACTGGGATCGCCGGCAACCCTGAGGAGGCTGGGACGACTTTCCAGATTCTGTCAATTCAGTTTCATTCTCCTCCCTAATACTCTCTGGTAACGATTCGTTACTTGGTGATCTGCGGGATGGATCTGTCCTCGCACTCCCTGGTAAAGATTCATTGCTGTGAGATCTTTTGGATGTGTCTGTGCGTATGCTCATCAAAGAGTCACTACTTTGCGTTCGTTTTGAGCTTTCAACTCTGGAGCTACCACCAGATAAAAGAGATTCGTTACTCGGTGTTCGCTTAGAGGAATCCCCTTTATAACTTGAGGCAGGTAAAGATTCGCTACTTGGTGTCCGTTTGTCGATGTCCTGACGACTTCCTTCTTCACTTCTGCCTGAGAGAGAGTTGAGAGAACTAGACTTCAGGTTCTTGTATCTTTCTAATTGTTCAGCCACTGAAACCCTGGTTTTGTCCTCCCCATTTGGTTTGTCTCCTGCCATAATGACAGGACTACTTGGCCCACTACCTGACGAATGCCTTCGCCTTCCGTCTAAAACTGGACGACCTGCTTGACTCTGCAAGGGTTCCTTGCTGCTCTGCAAAACGACAGTGCTCGTATTCCCTTCCTCTGACTTGCCTGGGTTTGCTCCTCTACCCCGTCGTTGATCTGATTTCAAATCCTCTCTTTTCTCGTCCAAGTGCGGTTCCAGGTTCTCCTCCTTTCTTACATCGGAGCCCTCTTGGTTGAAGTCCTTACTCCTCTTTCTTCTGTGACCCCGTGCTTTACTAGCAACATCAATGACGGTTTCATTTTCATTCTTGGAAATGTCTTTTGAGTCCTCTTTGTCTGTGCTGTGAACTTTTCCGATACCAAGCTTCAAAGCTTCTTCCACTGTAAGGCAATCTTGATCAGATTCAACAAAATGCTTTTTCTCAGCAACGACGCTTGTGAGTTCAGGGGTGGATCTCGATTTCTCTGACTGCAACTGATAATCTTTGCTTCTCGTCCTCCGATGTCCCCGATTTGCCCCTGAAGAAATCCGATGACTCTTATCATGGGGAGCTCCAGAACCAACAAATTTTGGAGCGAGAACATTTTCTGTAATAGCACTGACTCCATGTAGAAAAGAATGAGCTTTGTCAATAGTGAAAGTCTCTGACATACTGGAGGACTGGGAAGAGGGTGTTTTTTGTGTGCTGAAGCTTCCACATGGAGGTGACACTTTTGATGGAATGATGTCTTTACCAGATTTTGGAGACATTCTCTGTTTCTGCTCACCCTCAGATCCACATGAAGGGGATACGTTTGCAGATCCAGCACCACCAGGTGTCTTGGAGTTATCACTAAATACAAACGTCTCCTTTCTTCCGGGATATGTCGGAGATTGACGCTTAAGAGATCCAACAGGTGGCGATTCCTTCTTCACAGAACCACTTCCATCTGGACTGTCTCCAACTGTTGAGTGTTTGCTCCTACTTTCTGTGGGAGCTTCTCGGGTGATCAGCTTTTCCTTGATATCTGAAACCAGGGCCTTGTCCTTGCCTGATCCAGCAAGTGGAATTTCTGGCATCTTTCTACCACCCTCTCTATGGTGTGGAGGCTGTGATGGGACGGGTACAGGGACTGGACTAACTGAAATTTCATCACTAGCAGATGTCGCTCCCCCTGCCCCTGGACTTGAGGTGCTTTTATTTGACACCTCTCCGACTAAGTCTCCAGCATACTGCAAGTCTTTGCTTCGATTCCGCCGATGAGTATGCAGCTTGGGATGAGTCAAAATAGGCGAGTGCATTACCGCCGCTGAGTTGTTTTGATTCAGCCCGGAAGAGCTCCCCTCTTGCAGTTCTGACATTCCCTCTGAAAATTCAACACGCCGGTGCATGTTGTACCTGGAGGATTTTTTCTTTTCTGCAGGCCTCGGGGATTTCCTAGGTTTTCTGTTTCTGTGTCTGTGCCTGTCACCGTTTTCTGTGGAGTCAATGTCTTTGTCACTATCTGCAGAGCTGTCGGAGCCACTGCTCCCTGAGTATTTGTGTCTTTCGTTTCCTTTGGCCAGTTTGGCCATGATGATGTTGGATTGAAATGACTCTCCAAAACCTGACAAGGCCTTGACATAAAATCTGTTTTAAAAAAACACAAAACAAAAACAAAACAACTTCATAACATTACTAAATAATCTAACTAAAGTATAAACTAACTAGATTTAAATGTTATGCTGCTTTCATTAAAAGAATTTATTTATTTCCATTTCTAACACTTTTCATTTTTCTCTATACCCGAAAAAAATGCAACCCCATCCCTACAACTTGTCAGCTTTTATTTTCATAACTGATGTGGATACTTTACTATTACGTAATCCGATATTCAACATAACTTATATCAACATAAATTTCAGTGACGGTAATGTCAACGTAAGAGGATTGCATTGTATTCATGAATATAGAGTTATACTGTTTTTAATTTCCTTGAAAGTTTCAGGCTGATTCCTGATAGATTTTGCTAAAAAGTCATTAACTTCTTGTGTGAAACCGTCGATGTTCACTTTTATTGTTTTGTTATTTTTTAAAAAACTAATTACAACAACACACATACACAAAAAATAATAATATTTATAACAATAACAAGAGAAATAATAATGAAATAATGATAATTATAATAACAATAATACTAATAACAATTACTTGTATGTTGAGATTGGATTCAATCCATTGACCATTGCCGATGTTCTTTGGCAAACGAAGGCTCTCAGTTGATCATTCACATAAACTCTGTATCCTGTCAATAAAATAAAACAGATTTGTGAATAATGATATTCCCTCCATGAATGCTAAAGAAGGAATGCTTGTAGTGCACAGGCTGGAGTCATATTCCTATTCAGAAAGAAAAAAGAAAGGACCAAGCAAGTAGTCAATTTTCTAAAGAAAACTACAAATTTCATAATGAAATTGTTTCCTTTTTCTAAAACATGATGACATTACTTTTAACATTCTCGTTTTCTTTCAAAATTAACATGAGAATATATATTTTATTATGATTTTCCTTTGACATAAACGCATGAGTCAGAATATGGGTCATGACATTTTCCGCTTTTTCGAGGAGAATAATTGTCCCTCCTCTATACATATCTATCAAGTTATGCGTTAAGAGATTTACAGTAATGATTTGCACAGGAGGTGGGGACACCCATTCTAGTCAAATACAAGCCATAAACGCCATGACCCAGTTTCTGACATTCATGTGTAGAGACTCAGTGGGATGATTAGCAATCCTGTCTTTGTTTCTCTTCAAATAAAACATTAAACATACTGTACAGGTTTCCCTGTGAATGCAATGTTTTTCATAATGTTAAGGCTTCCTTTTCAATGAAACATCTTTAATGTGCTTTTTTGTCCATTACATTTTAGCATTACCCTTAAATTGCATGTTTCCTTTTACATGTAGCATTACCTATAATGTGCTTGTTTTCTTTTATATGTAACATTACCCTGAAAAGGTGCTTTTCCTTTTAAAAGTAGCATTACCTATAATGTGCTTGTTTTCTTTTATATGTAACATTACCCTGAAAAGGTGTGTTTCCTTTTAAAAGTAGCATTACCTATAATGTGCTTGTTTTCTTTTATATGTAACATTACCCTGAAAAGGTGCTTTTCCTTTTACATGCAGCATTACCTATAATGTGCTTGTTTTCTTTTATATGTAACATTACCCTGAAAAGGTGCTTTTCCTTTTAAATGTAGCATTACCTATAATGTGCTTGTTTCCTTTTATATGTAACATTACCCTGAAAAGGTGCTTTTCCTTTTAAATGTAGCATTACCTATAATGTGCTTGTTTTCTTTTATATGTAACATTACCCTTAAAAAGGTGTGTTTCCTTTTAAATGTTGCATTACCTATAATGTGCTTGTTTCCTTCATCTTCAGTGTTTGTTCCAGGGCAAAAGGAAGATTGCCACGAAAGCACCAAGGAGTTTCGACTGTGATGATGCAGCTGTAAATGACGAGGTGGTGTGGGAGTGCCGTAGCTTGGAAATTGCAGATAATATTGCTCTTCCTCTTCAGATGGATATGGTGACAAGGAATGCGGAATTAATCCTGAATCGGAAGAAATGTAAGATCTACTTTATCACACATAAAAGAATGTTGCCAGTGTAAATGTTTACCTCGATTTTCTTAAATTTTCTAATGAAATCAAAAAATTGGCATCTGAATTACTGTGAGTCTTTATATTCCTCAGAATACATCCATCTGTCATGAAAATAATCAGTCTCATTAATGAAAGTCATAATATATAAGTTTTCTTAAGTTTTCTTCAAATAATTTGCTCGGGTCAGAAAACTGAAATGTACGAGATAAAAAATACCCCAACAACTTGATTCTCCATCCTGAGTTGCATGGTGTTCTGGGGAATTTAATGAGTACGGAGTCACTTGGATTGCTTGGGATGTGTCTGGTAAGAAAAAAAAAGAAGCCAAAACATCTCTCTTATTAGACAAGATTGTTTTGCTTGCTTGTATTGAAGTATAGAAGCTTTGGATTAATCAAAACTGAAACACTAATTATAGCAATGCATTAGAAAAGATTATATCTACAATAATTGTAATATCTTCAAGCTAAAGACGATACACAGAACATCAAAGTGGTTAATACTTGGAAAATGAGAAATTCAACAGCTCACTGACATGTGAATTTCTTTGAGCATTGTAATTTCTAAACAAGAATTTGTTTAATTCAGTCCATGAAGAGGGAGGACGGGAGGACTCCTGAAATGTAGCATCCGAGGGATCATTCATCAGAAGTTTCTGTTTCCTTAAAAAGGGCTAGAAAAGCTCTCTGTTTTATTTATGAACACATAATGGAGGCCAACACAAGATCTGTATGAATTCTGTGACAATTTCAGAAATTCTCTGCAACTCAGAGTACCTTAATTACTTTTCTGTTTGCTGTCATATCCCTATCAAACCTTTAATGTTAGTTAACTCACTTGGGACTGAGCTCTGCCCAGATCAACAACCCCTCAGGACTGGTAGTTTTGGGCCTTTTTTTACTTCATTCATATTTCATTACCTAATCAACAGATCCTAATAAACTTTTCACATAAAACAGAATAACCATCACCTGACAAGATGTAACAGACTTCAATTATCTCTTTATTTGTATTTTTGATCATTTTTCTTGTTGGGAAAAAAAATTCCGGGCCGCCATTACCCCTAGGTAGGCCTCCCGTGAGTGGCACCAACATAGAACAACTACCCAGACTCGGATTCTGACTCTTGAATTAGACTAGAGGTGGCAAAGCGTTTGAAGAAGTTACAATCTTTTATCATGTACTGCCCAGTTGTGATGCAAACAAAAGGGTAGATCTAGATGCGTTTCCTCAGATTCAGGTTTTTGATCCAACAACCTGGGGTTACATCCGAGTCGATCTATCAAAAACTATTCCCCCTGGCGAAGCGAAAATTGGCACATATGTAAACAAGAGGCCTAGCAACAGTACAGGCCAGCTCAGGCAAAAAAAATTAATATTGCGCGATCCGACCTGAGCGGCAGTCGGGGCAATCCCACAGCTGTTGCGGGATCCGTCCCAAGTGAGTTAAGCTTTTACAAAAAGATCAACATGAAAATGGATGCCAGCTTACCTATCAAATCGAAAGATGAGCCTTCCAAACTGTTAGATCTGAACACTGCTGATGACACAGATTCAAGGCTTTCTTGGAGTTGTGAGACCTGAAAGAGTTAATTGAAATTGAAATATAAATCAAATACAAAAGTTATGCAACACACCCACAAATTAAAGGTTGTTTAAAATAACGTAATGGCATTTCAGTGATGCTTCAAAGCTTTCAGGGTCATGGATGCTACGGTAATCTGCACAAATAGGTTACAGAGTTTTTTTCTGTTTTTTGAACATTCACTAAGCATGAGTTCCCTGGTCAAGGCTGTTCACGCTAAAGTCATATTTAAAACCCCTTAGAAAGAAAAAAAAAAAAGATTCCCTGTTTCTATATTCAATTAACCTCCCTTATGCTTTCTTTGTTCCCCGTTAGATTGACCTCCCTTTACCATTCGATCGCCCCACAGCTAGTTTTATGTGTAGTCATAAGTCCTGGTTTGATGTCATATTTTAGTTTGTAAATTGACATAAGGCATTACCAGCTCATCTTACAGAGTACATTTAAATTATAACTTTCACTGGTTTGTATAATGATTTAAAACATGTAATATTTAAAGTTAACTGGGAGCCTTTTCAGCAAACTTCCCTCATCATCATGTCAATTCATCGTCTTAATCCTCATCACAATTTTCCTAGAGTTTGGAACGTATGTGTGAGAGATTGTTGTACCTGTCTATTTTCAGACCTTTGTACGGTTGTATCACCGCTATTGGTGTGGCCAATTTTAGTTGCTCCTATTGGCGAATCATATCTACTCTACCTGGTCCATGAAAAGGAGTATCCTAGTCTTTTCCTGCGATATGCAATCCATAGTGTGGTGCTACATGCTATGACCCACACTCTCCAAGCCGCAATCCACAATGTGGAATATTTGTATTAATACGTAACAATTAAACTTCATGTATAATTCCATCCATATGTAATGCAATTGTTCTACACAAATATGTCTTAAAGTTATTTGCTAATCTGCAAGTATTCATACCAAACTCATTTCTATACTAGTGTGAAGCCCATGTTTGGTTGGTTTTTGTGTATATATATATATTTGTTCGTTTGGTTTTTCAGTCGTTAAATATTGTATCGTACATTTTTAATTTTTTTTTCTTTTTAACAAGGAAAAGCATTTATTTAAAGAACTTAATAAATATGTATAAGTAACTTATATTTATACTCTTTGTATTAGGTTCATAACATTCTCTTGGCACTTTGATTTTCTTCATCATTTTATTATCATTGCAGGGAAGTGATAGATTTTCAGAGCAGTCTGAACTTTTATCTTTCTAACCCCTTTGAAAACTTTAAAGATAAATTATTTTAATTAATAATGGGCAAGAGAATTACACTGTGTACCTTTACCTCATCTTTTTTGGTTATACAATTTACACTTCATTCCACCTATCCTATTTTCAAACACTCAATCAGAAAAGGAAGTGCCGTACTGACTTACTTCCTTAGGAGTCCTTCGCATCCTTAACGTCAGATGAGGATGTCTCAATAATCCGCATGATCACCTTTCTCAATGTATTCCATGGGAGAGTGGTGACTGGCCTTCCTTTGAATTGATTTCTGAATTTCATGACAAAAAGTTCCATGGACTTGTTGGCTGGGATATCTTTCTTTCTTTGAAGGATGTGCCAAAAGAGTTTCCGAAGGCTTTCTGCGATAAATACTGATAGAGGCTTCTTGTCGCATCTTTTATAAAGGGACCTCTTAGAAATTTTGATGGGATAACAGATTTTAAGAACTTTTGTAAGTTGTTTCCTTAGGAAGGCATTTAGTTTGTGAATCTCTGTCTGGGTTAGTGCCCATGTCCAAACATTTTTCAGAGCCATAAAACACAACGAAAACTACAGGCTCCAAATTTTCAATAAAAATAACTGTTAAAAAGACTTACCATCTCAAAAATTAGACATTTACCGTCTACATTCAGCGAAACATCTACTGATATAATTTGATCAACATACTTGTCTCTGAAGGCCGGCACATGTCCGTTCCAGCTCTTGAGTTCGGTTAAGTTCACTACAAGTGGTTGCGGTAGCTGTAGAAAAATTGGTGGCAGTAAGGCTGTTGCTGTTGTCTGGGTTTCCAGCTGTGCTGTTGAAATCATTGACTGAGTTGATTGTCTGGGATTTAAGCATCTGAACCTGATAAAAACATGGACAGATAGGAAAAACCGTTGATGATTTTGTATACCACATGGCAACAGTAACACTCGGATAAACAATTGTAGTGCAAATAGGCCTGAAATACAAGGACTATGTGGAAGTTTTGATTAGAAGCCATAAAATGTAAAACTACTTTCTGGGGTTTGGGAAAGCAAGTTTTCATCTAGAAGCATTTCAGATTTTGCTGAAGTTCTTCATAGGTCAAGAAGACATATTTATGTTGAAATATATCAGATATGTACTGGTAAAGTTCATATGGGAAAAAAAAGGAGCCAACCAGAAATTTAATCTAGCAAAAAATGTGATTGACATTGATTCAACTAGAGTGCCCAATCAGCTGTCTTTCTAAAAGACATTCATCCCAGACTGGACAATCATCCTAGACTGTGCAATCATCCCAGACTGTGCAATAATCCCAGACTATACAAAATGATGCTAGAGTTGTTTTAAACAAAAGAGAACATACTGTGTAACTTGGTTCCTTTAGAGCTTCACTGGCTTCTAATTGATTACAGGGTGATAAATAAGATACATTCAATATGTCTATGACAGTGCTCTAAAATATTTACCAAATTGCTTGAAATTTTACCAACCAACTAGAAATCTCAGGACATCCAAGGATTGCTAAAAAACCCAAACCAAAACAGTCCTTATGAAGGCACTAAATAACTAAAAAAAACTTCAGGCTGTGATTCCTTCTCTTAAGTTGGACCCTTTTCTTAAACAAATTGCCAGCAAATATCCAACATGAATTCTCAACATTTAAAAAGTTCTCTTTAGCATATTTGTGATAAGAGTACCGGTAATACGGATAATTTTGTCCCTAGATTAGTGCTGAATTATTTTGTTATTTTCTTGTTAATATGTAAGTGTTAGTTGTGTGCCGAGTGGGTTGTAAGTATTGTTTTGTGTTTGCGTCCTTTGTCTGTCTGTGGTTTGAGTTGGTTTTGATCAGCTATCAGTTGAACTTCATGCTTTGTTTATGGTGGATTGTACGAGTTGTAATCATTGGTCCAGTATATATATTAGGTGGCTTGGTTGGTTTGGGACCACTTCTTCTCCATTTAACCTTACGTCGCATTGGGGCTGACTAGGCCTTAGCGTGATGTGCTTTCTCTTGGATTGTCTGTAGCTGAATGATTCGGATGGCTGTGGTGAATATTTGAGTTTCCTTTGTATTCGTGGGATGTCAGGCAATTGTTTTAGATTGTGTGTTTAACAGATTGTCTTCTTTGTACACCTGTTTGATAATGTATTGTTAGGGTCGTAGCTGTTAGTTCCCATTTCACTTATGTGCATTTACTTACTTATGTGATAGTTAGAATCACCTTTACCATATAGTAATTGAGTACCAGGAGCCAATGTTAAACTGTTCTCAATTAAAGTATGAATGATTAAGATATAATAAATGTTGAAAAGTAAAGTTATCTTTATCACTATGTCTTCCCCAAACCTCGTACAGTAACATAATGTCTTTGTCATTTTGTTTATATTTCTATTTAATCTAATTGCATATTGTTTTTGTATGTTATGGTCGTCTAAGTCTAACCGGGTTTAATGATAATAATTTAGATCATAACAGTCACTTAGTCTTTCCATTCTTTTAGCCGTCCATTTAACATGGCAGCTTTGGCCTTATATCCCTCTTCAAAAGTAGTTCTTATGGTGTGCTTTGTTCAATCTTTTATCCTATGATGTGTTTCTTGTCCATCTTTGATATTTGTAACTGAGGTCTGAAATCTAAATTGAGTTGGGAAAAAGATAACTGTTTGTTATTATGGTCCATCAAAAGCTGTAAGGATTATTGGAAGAAGCATTTCCTGTACAGATTCCAAAAACAGTTGGTTTTTTTGTCTAGTAGATGTATTATTGTTTTTGTTAGGTTTTAGCAACATTTGGCACATGTTCTCTGCTCATTATTTTGTCTTGCTGTGTACACTTTTGTTTAATATCTATGGTTGAGAACACTCTATAGAGAACATGTGGTAATATATAATGTAATTTTTTTTATTTTTTTTTTGACATTGCAAAGTTAATTGGATCTTTTGAGATGTAGGTTTAGATTGGGTAGCTAGTAGCAGGTACTGTATGAGATAATGGTTGAAGTTTTTTATTTCCAAAATTAGTGGACTTCACTGTTGGTCCCTTGGAATAACAGGACGTAAATTTCTTCACTTCACCTGGGTGGGAAATGAGTACCAGCACTGTTTCGAAGTGAGCCTTTGACAAACTACTATGTAGTCAAGGCATTGATGAAATAAATATCATTCATTCTGTTAAGCACTATAGAAACTGGACATATGTGCCAGCTTTATTGGTACATTTGCTTGATGGCTTGCTGATTAAAATGGTGGTGGTCAGCGTATTCACTTTCAGAGTTTCTACTCTGCTTGGCCTGAACGTTGCCATCCATTGAGCTTAAAGACATTGGGAACACGATGTGTCGTAAAAATCTATTTCTCTTGGA
>JAOWAZ010093297.1:0-13269 GCA_028565935.1 Goniobranchus fidelis
CACAGTTTGTCATAGCCTTACCACCATATCCACAGTTTTTCATAGCTTTACCACCACAGTTTGTAATAGCTTTACCAACACAGTTGTCATAGGTTTACCACCACAGTTTGTCATAGCCTTACCACCACAGTCACAGTTTGTCATAGCCTTACCACCATATCCACAGTTTTTCATAGCTTTACCACCACAGTTTGTAATAGCTTTACCACCACAGTTTGTCATAGCCTTACCACCACAGTTTGTGATAGCCTTACCACCACAGTTTGTCATAGCCTTACCACCACAGTTTGTCATAGCCTTACCACCACAGTCTGTCATAGCCTTACCACCACAGTTTGTCATAGCCTTACCACCACAGTTTGTCTTAGCTTTACCACCACAGTTTGTCATAGCCTTACCACCAGTCTCTCACAGCCTTACCACCAGTCTGTCATAGCCCTACCACCACAGTCTGTCATAGCCTTACCACCATAGTCTGTCATAGCATTACCACCACAGTCTGCCATAGCCTTACCACCGCAGTCTGTCATAGCCTTACCTCCACAGTCTGTCATAGCTTTACCACCACAGTCTGTTGTAGCCTAACCACCACAGTCTGTCATAGCTTTACCACCACTGTCTGTCATCGCCTAACCACCACAGTCTGCCATAGTCTTACCACCAAATCATGTCCTGTCGTATCTGGTGGTCAGATCAGCTTACTGTGACTGAGCAATGAATGGAGAAAGAGGTATATCCTCATATATCTCATTCTTTTTATATTGTATCCTTTCGAATTGCGATTACAACTCTGTAATATCGATCATGGTATCTGAATTGGATATATCACTAACGATTGTTGAATCACTTTTCCCTTCGTTCCTTCTTGTTGCATTATAAAAATAATTATCTCGACCGTGTATCACCTTTTAGGTTTGGTTTGTTTCTTTGGATTATTATGTGTTTCTACCAAAGGATTATAGGCTCTCAGAAATTGATATTAATGTATCCCTTTGTCACAGTGTTGCTTGTCGTTTGCTCCTTTTATTTCCCCCTTCTGCTTCCAATCCGAGAAGAAGAACTTTTCTTATACTTATTACGGTGTTTATAACTAATTAGTCATCTTTTCGCTTTGAGAAATTTTATGAAATGTTCATTGACACTTATATTGTAATGTCCTTATTTATGCATCTATATGTTTGTTTCTCTACTTTGTCTTGCCACAAACAGTATTTTTGACACACTAACTGGTTTAGTGTAGGCCTACACGGCTAAAGGTGCCTACCTGGGCACTGCAAACTTCAGCTCCATACTATTCGCCCATATTATGTCATCAAAGGGTTCTGGCTAACGTAAGCTTGTTGTAACCTTTGGTAAAGTTGTTGTCCACTTTGATCATTGGGAAAGTAAGTATGTTCTAAAAATGGGTTTTAAATGAAGTATTGTTCTGAAAATGGTCTGCTGCATCCAAAAGTATGTTTTCTAGAATAGTACGGTGTGGACAGGGTGATTTATGAACAAAAATACGCTTTGGTATCACATGCACGTTATACCGAGATTTTACTGTATTCAGGAAATAATAGTATTTAGATATTTAGATATCTATATCAAATTTACTAAGAGAATTCGAAAATGCCAATCTATTATACAATGATGTCTGCAAATCTGATGTACCCATGTTATGATGTTATCACACATGTTGTCACTTAATGAACAAAAGCCCATCTTTATATTGTCATATTGTGTGCATAATTCTATCCAAATACTGGGGAGACATTGATTTTCATGAATTGTCCACGTAAGATAAAAAAAACAAACAAAACCAACTGTTACTGTAAAATACTTAATAGCAAGATCATAGAATAGCATTCCTGAATGAATCTCTTACTCTACATGTTCATACATTTTCACAGTTTGCAAGAGTTGCTTAAAAAAGTGTATCAGTATCAGAGTTAATTTTTTCTTTTCTGTGCATCATTCAATTCAAAATTAATTAAAATCAAGTAAGCTAGATAGAATTCTGAAGCGATGATATATAACAGGCTGTTTTAAAATCATGCTGGTACTTACTATGGCCTACAAAAAAAATAATAAAATAAAATAAAATGAAATTTTAAAAACCCATGTAAATTATCTCTACAAAAAAATTGAAATATCTTACAAGACAGCAAATCTCAAGTGAGGGAAAGGAAGAAAAAAAAGTAGCCCATGCAAAGTTTGTAACATGACATGAAAAATAAGGCATGCAAAAAAAGTCACATAACTGCATACAAACTTTGATGATGAAAGACTGTTTCCACGAAGGAAAAGCCTTCACTTCCTTTATATCATTAGTTACCATCATCGGTATTAATTGAGAATAAAATTAAATCAGCTCAATGAATTAAAACATGCATTTCCTGGGACATTAAATAATTAGAAGGAAGAAAGAAAACAAGAGCCTTGTAGTACTCAATAAAAAGTAAATTATAAATACACAATTTTCTACAACCGTTACCCAAATCTTGACAGGCAAGCTAGATTAAATACGTGTAAATGCATTTATGATGTGGTCCCTCTAAGCCCAAGAGATTATTTGGTTACACGAACCATCAGGACCTGTATCCGATTCTGCTCCATTTCTAGAGGAGGACTGGTGTTGTTCAAGCACTTCAGCACGTTTGGAGTCTGATTTGTCAGATTTGCTACTAAACAGTTTTCCAAAAGGTGACTTAGAACGAGGCTTCTTTTCAGGCTTGTCCAGTTTGTCTTTCTCAATCTTCAAACCTGCTAGGACATGAAATAAAATCACCATCCAAAATCTGAATGGGTACAAAGTTGATCCTCTGGCTTTCACTCAACCATTCATCCAGAACACAAAAGGGATGGTGCATGAAACCTGAGTTTGCAAAAAGCCAAGCAAATAAATCCGTTTCTTTGTTCTTCCAAGCATTAAAGTTAAGGGGATCAGCTGTGCTAGAGACCAAATATTTAATATTCCAGTTATTGTGCTGGTTTGAGTACATCAGTATGTTCATATGGTTGAAATAATATACTCTAATCCTTCAAACACAAATTTTCATATTTTTCCAGCGCGTGCCGACATGAACAAAATGCTGAATCAGCATTTTGCTTGTGATTTTATATTGAGTAGATCTCAAAACTCATTTAGTTTGCAGAATTAGTATTTATCATGATAACTCCTGTGGGCATTCTCTATCACCTTACAGAAACAGATTTCAATTATCTGTATTACTTTTTGATATATTCAGCCTTATATTTGGCTATATTCCGAATTCCGATATTTCAGGACAATTAGACACGAAACTCCCCCAAACTCAAAAATTATAAAAAGTATGTACAAAATCTCTCTGTAAGGTGATAGATATACATCTGCTGAACATTGTGTCAAAATGACAGCCAATTCTGGCTATAACTTCCAGAGATCTACTTAAAATGGTGTGACAAATTTGTCAAAAATGGCATTTTGAGAAAAACGCAAAAATAGATTTCATATGCCCAAATGTGAGGCAAAATACATTTTTAAGGCACAAAACCACATATTTTATGAAAATGTAGTACATTGTGAGCCTTGTCCATAAAAGGAAAACAAAATAACTGCAATATGACAGGAATGCTGCTACATAAATCCTACCCACCCCCCTAAGAAAAATACACTAAATGTATGATGATACTTATAATCTCCACGACTAGAGACATAAAACTATCCATGAATGTCTATCAGCAGTACAAGATTCGTATTTACAAATCGTAGCTTCATTATCAACACACAAATCGCAGGATAAACATGCGTAACCCGGCATTGCAGACGCAGAAGAGAATGACTGAAGAAAGAATAAGGAGGAATAGAATGAACTTCATACCTTGTCTCGTTGAAAAAGCAGTCTAAAACAATTAACAAAATTTATTACTATATTAACTGTATTATTTTCACCAATTTTAAGATGTGTATGAATACTTTCAGCTACTGCTCGTTGCCTTGTACATTTTTGTATATTTTTATTGTTTATTTGTAATTCAGGAACCAGTTTCCAGCCGCTCCTACAGCGTCCCCAATGTTGCCGTCCTGGCAAAGATTAAATCCTCCACCTCTTGCTCTAAATGCCAATCTGGCAAACCAGTCAACTCCAGCAAGCCAAGATACCCCCAAGCCTGACCTTGGTTCCAACGAAAAGGAAAAGCCAGCCAGCCATTCTGGGTCAAAGGTGAATTTTCTTCTAACAAATAGGAGACACGGAATTCATAGTTATATGTTTAGAGCAGCAAAGTGAGACAGGAATATCTTATACGTTTAGAAGCACGAACGATGTTAGTGAATTTCTGTCAACAAATTTCATTTCTTACACAAATGAGAGGTGAGGCCTCCGACAAAAGTAATTTGGTGCAAAAAAATGAAAATCCGAAAATTTGTAGATACAGTAGAACACACATATAAAGAACACTCTTATAAAGAACCGATGGATATAAAGGACACATTTCTTTGCCCCGTTTTTTCTCCTCTCTCTCTGTGTGTTGACTGAAATAAAGAACTACTGATATAGAGAACAACTTTCATTGCCAGGACCTGTTCGTTATATCAGTGTTTCACTGTATAGGTTTATAAAAAAAGACAGATGATATATATATACCTTTTATATTCTTCCATAAATGTAATAGAAACTTATGTGTGTGAGAGCAAGAGTGTAGTGGGATAGGTTGGGCACGACAAAAAGTAATTTTACCATTATCTAGTAAAATGATAAAAGATAAAAAACAAGCCCAAAAGTGGTGTAGGATAAAGGTCTGGGTGGGAAAGCAAGAAGCAAGGGTTGGAACACACAAACACACAGATGGTAGCAATTCTACTGGAAAACAAACAGTCCTATGATATTATATTTGACAGTTCAAGTATAGACTTTGCATGCTTCAACCTCCATGCACTTGATTTGTGACTTCGCTACAAAAAGCTGTGATGGTGATAATTGTAACTGTTCTCTTTTCAATTGCTTTCATTGTTCTTTCAGGTGGATGTGTTGAGTGGACCCACAGAATCAAATACTGCTGATGTGCTGGACAAGCAGAATGTGTATACCGAAGATGTCTCAGTCACAGACATAAACTCTAACTTGGATGACCAGGACTAGCATCTGATCACAGCCTTGAATTTTTTTTTTTTTGTTTCTTTTGCCACACAGACATGAAAACAGATTTTTGACACTCAAACTCAGAGCTGCCTGGAAAGTGGGTCTTGAAAACTGAATGTTGATAAATTTTTGTCCTCTTTTGAATTGAATGCTGTCTTCTTTATCTGGCCTTGTGGAGTACTGCTTTAAGACTAGAAAAAGAATGCATTTAACCTGCTAATAATTGCATATAAAATTGCAAAGAAATATGGCATGAATTTAAATACAATCTGTATGCATAACTCTATGCAATACATGAATGAATGCATCCGCAGATCTCATACAGTAGGACCAGGCAGGAGACAGTTCTCCATGACTAACCACAAAATCTCACTATTCTTGAACTAGTTTTACGCCACTATTGAATGTGTAATATCATGTCACATAAGTCAACACTCGTGTTATTGATCTCTCCTCTCAACAAAATGCTGATATAATGCCAGTGAATACAAATGTACACACTTACTCTCTCTACTATTTAGCTTAATCTTGCCCCAGTCCTTGTCTGTCAATCACTCGTTTCTTTGCACTAATGTAGATTATGTTGTGCATTCTATTGATGGAATGCTGCTCAAGTTTTGGGTTTGTTTGTTTTTTGGGAGTCATGACCTCAGTGTGGCCTAGTCTCCTGAGGGTGTCAGAAGTTAAAGGCCGAAACACCCGCCTGAGGGGGATCTTCTTCTCTGAAGACCTAGCACTGTCTCCCTCAATATGAGTTTGCACGACTTACAGCCATTCCAAATCTTGACAAAAGTTGGTGGTATAATGTGAATAGTGATAGAATCGGGCGTAGAATGAGGATTTACAAGTGTAAGCATTTGCATAGTGCCAGGTTCCACCCAAACGTGCTCAGTGGTACTTTAAAAAAAATCTGAGCTTTTATATAGCGCTAAATTCACTAAATGTGCTCAAAGTGCTTTACAAGAGTTCCCCGACAGGCCTTTTCCAACCAAATATCTTCTCAACTCCACGTGGAGTATACAGAGATGCAGCAATTTTATAGAGCATAGTATACTGAGAAGATCTTCCTCTCCTATGGTCAGGTACACAATAACACCTGAGTGGTGTGAGGAAATGTATGTAAAGGGCCCTTCCCAAGGCCTAAACAGTGACACTGCCCTGCCCGGCCTCGAACTCGAACCCACACTGTTACAAGTCCAACCCCCTAACAGGCATGCTGTCACACTTACATTGTCTTAATATCTACAATCGCCCCTTTTGGCGATTTGGTCCTTACAAATACTCACAAATCCGTTATGGTGATAGGCTTAGTTAGCCTTTGATACCATCTGTCTTCATCTTTGATTTCATGCGCTGTGTGTCTTGTAGCGATATGACAATTGTAGGAATAAAACTGGGCCTGGTCTTTCCAATATTATCTAGTCTTTTCTCAAACATTTCAATGCTCTTTGATGATACTACTTTTACAGGTAAACTATTCCGGATATTTCACAGTCTGAAACTTGACCTAAGGATGCATGAGAATTTGACAATTAAAAATTGGATCTAATTAATAGAGATGAGAATAAAGAGCTTTTTTTCCTATAAATATGATTTGTAGCATATTAAATTTTGATATGGCACTACTGACATTGATAAATTACATTTGAAAAAACAAAATCAGTTACACAAGACTATGCCCATACTGTAAAAACATTTTCTTAAAAAGATACCCTCACATTAAAAGCATCATGCATATACTTCATAGATCTCTAAACTCTCTCCTTTCAACTGGAAAACTGCAGCTGTGGAAGTTACAGAAGGAATGGTTGTAAGAACATGCCTATACATAAAAATGAAGACGGCCAGTAATACAACAAGTTCTAAAAAAAAAAGTTGAAATAGCACATGTGAAAACAACAAATCAAGGCAGTGTTTTGAGATATTATGCAAGATTGCAAGCAATTATTTTTTTCTAGAAACCATCTCTGACAATGATGTAATTGAAAACTTTTTCAAAACTTGAGACTATTCTATTTACAAATTTAGCCATTTTTAAAAAGACTTTTTCACGTAGATCTACTCGTTTTGTGTAAGAATCATATAAATTATGTAATCTAACTTGTAGGCGACAACATATCCAAAAGAACAATTTTATGACAGTATTTTAGATGTAAAATTGGGGCTGTATACCCCTCATACGTACAATAATTACCATACTTGGGTATTTGAGCGAAAACGATGATTCCCTTTATATTGCATGAAATAAATAAGGAAAATCAGATTGTAAATTGAATCATGGGTTGAATACAATATCAGAGTATATTTGATGAAAGACAGTTAATTCACAGAGATTTTAAGATGAAAATCAAATATTCATACTACTACAAGACTACAAATTGGTAGCAGTTAAGATAAAACTTCTTAAATGTGTTAGATTTCATTTTATAGCCATTAAGTTAGATAGCAAGCTACAGGTTGATTTAATTATCAACTAAAGCATTATTGAAGATGTGATTCATTATTATAAATTGGGAAAAAGAATTCGCATTCTACCTGCAAGTTGTTTGATTTCATATTGAAATTGCCCTAAAGAATAAAAACTGTGTGAAGTACAATTCACCTGGCTAAACTGGATTTAATTTCAAAATAAATCCTCTAACCCAATACAAGATGTTTCATACTTAGGATGAGAAGTACATTTTAGACAAATCTTTTGGATTTCATGTCAATGCTAATTTTCAACTGAGGCAGTATTTTTGAAGAAAAAAAGAAGAATTAAAAAAGAAAAAACAAAACAAAACACAATAAAAGATGTCATTCATGCAATTTACAAGAGCTTCGTCATACAGCTTTTTATCTATAGATTTCCATTATAACATTCTTTCAACCTCTGTGATGGGCACCTTCAAGGCAGCTCTTTGTGATTATTCTTTGTCATTATCAAGAGATTTGCACACAATTCTACTTTCTGCCCGGGTCGAGATATCTATTTACATTTAAGTGAAGTGAGAAAAGTGAAGTCACACACCTTTCCTATGAGGACATTATCATTTGAACCATGTAATCACACTTGACTCTCATTATAAACGTGGGTAGAATTAATTCTGAAAGTTTAATACGGTATTTAACTTGTTACGAAATGGAGAGTAAATCTCTGAAATGCATATAGCATGCCTTCAGCTTTCAATGTCTATCATAGTACAAGGGAAGACTCCTAGATGCCACAATAATCATCTCCAATTTTATTTCAATGTTAAAAGCATACCAGAGTATGATACTGAGCTAAACTCAGTCCAAGATTGCTCATCCACTTTGAAATCTTGACTGAATACAAAAACCAAACGGAACCCAAAGAAACTTATTGCAAGAAGTTGCAATCCCTCTCTGGCCTTTGTCAACAGCTGCCTACCATGTCACAGAGCTCATTGTGTGGACTACATCCTAAGCAGGGTAGTGCTTGTCACATTTATGCCTTCAGGTATGAATATTAAATTGCAACACTTTTAACGTCAAATATTCAGATACTTAGTTATTACTAGCATTTATTACACACATTTTCGTCATTGAATTTTTTATTTTCTGACAGTTTTTGTGTTTTGTAAGCAATCTTATTGCAGAGATGGATTAATAAAGTCTAATAAAGTCTCAATTTTATCATCTTTATTTTATCATTAAATTGATGTAGGAAGTGACCTAAGTTAAATTAGTTTTCATCCCAATAAAAACTCCAAACACAATTTTCAAACCAACCCAGGAAGCGTCTTTTAATGGCAGACTCATAACAAAGACTAAAAAAAACCAACAGTTATGCCTAATTATGTCTCAAAGTAAATTGAATGAAGGCTCTGACTAGCAAATTAAAAAAGAGAGTAAGATTGAGATGATTCAGATCTTATCCTTCAACCAGGTGACATATAAAATAAAGGTGTGATAATATACCAAGCAAGATAAACACATGCTACATGTGTGAATGAATATCAAGCAAGGAAAAAAAAAAAGGATTTTCATATCTTTCAATAAAGTATTGCGATTGCATGGACAAATTAAAATCGGAATCTAACTGAAAGCAAAAGATGTAAAATAAAAAGAAACATAGGCCTTAGATTAGGGATGGCCTTTAAATGCAGGATAAAAAGCAGACTAAAAGAAGTCATTTACTTAGTGACCCAAAAATCGCTTAATCTCCGAAACCAATGAGCAAATCAGCACCAAACTTGAACAGAGACAAATTTGTTCAACTGGAAGCTGGATCATGTAAAGAAAAAAGGACTCACTCAACATCGATATGAAGAACCAGTATGACATTCACATGCAATCATATGCAATAAAAGCACACACCGTCAGTCACGATCAATTTGCAAAATATAAATTTGTTTGCTGGAGAATTCAGTGTTGACATTCTTTGTAACCCGAATTGCCAAATAAGGCAACAATCTTGAAGTGGACATCATTTCTTTGAGAAGTATGGATCTCTAAAGAACAAAAGCTGTAAGTTAAAATCTCAAGTGACACACAATGGACGACGGAAGAACCAAAAGACACCTGAAATGCCTCAAGCATTTCCCGAGTCAGTTGAAAATTCACCGATGCAATCTGTCTGATGACAGACCCTAGATTTACAAATTCATGAGAATCTATGAGGCGAATTTTAAAGTCAGATCTAGGCTTTCACCCATACAAAATCCAAATGCATCAAAGCCTTAGTGACACTAATTCCGCTGAAAAAGAGACTATGTGTCAATGGCTTACTCCTGGACCAATCAAAACTGAAATAGTGACGTTTGGGAACAATATGCCATAATGTTTTCACCTTTCAACAAATTTGTATATAACTTTGCCATACATTTTCCAGATAATTTGTCTTTAAGCATACAAAATTTCATTAAAACATTTTCAGTTTTAAAGGTTTTTATAACAATTTCGTTCGACGGTATCAAATATTTTGGCTCACAATGTGTATATAGCCCTGAAATTCATGCTTAGGGTAACCACAGAGAGAATACAGTTTAAAAGCTAAGAAAGAAAGAAAAACAATTTTCAAGGAAATGAAATGTGGAAATGCAGTAAAAAGAATGTTGGACATAGTGACACATTTTCATTCAAATGCATATTTCAAAAAAGAGCAAATTACTTGCATGTAATTTGACAGACTTAGGTGAAAATATTTTGATACAACAGCATATTATCAAGTGTAAAGGGGAGTAACTTTTGAGTCATGTCACCACATTAATCTTCATAACTGAGAGGAGAAACATTCTGATAAATGAGAATGTATAATCACATTTTAAAGGGGAGTAACTTTTTATGCATATCATTACATTAATCTCAATAATTGAGTAGAGAAAAATAATACAGTATGTACCATAAAAAAGTGGACCCTTCTGTAATACTGTGATTCAGCAATGGTTAAGTGAAATCGAAACATTAAAAGATGCAGCAAACGTTATTCAAGGGAAATTTGTTTGACACAAAACATTTGGAACTGCAAACCCTAGAAAGTTTCTTAAGACTGAAGATGCACAAACTCGTCACTTTTAAACTGAACTGAACATGTTTGACAAATGCGATCATTTTTTAAATGCGTCAAAAGGCCTTTAAAGCACGAAGACAGTAATGAGAGTGAATGTAAATATCGAACGGTCAAAGGAGAAATAAAATCAACATAGACAGTTTTATATTGTGAATCTCATGTCATATCCTCTGCAAACAGAAGTTGATGCGATATTCAGAATGCTCAATTTTTCTTCGGCACATTTCACGGATAACACCTATCACCCATCTCTATACTTCGTCCTTCAGATCCCAAAGCATTTGTGGAGAGATTGCGAATACATGTGACTTAATTCTTTGTACACCTTATCATCAAGAGGGCTCAGATCAGGGCTATGGGTTGGCCATGTGTTGTCTGTCCATCGTGAGAGGAGACTGTTTTAAACTTTCTCAGGATTTTGAATCATTTGATTTGCAGTGTGGAGAGTCGCTACCCCTTGTTGAAACCATTTGTTCTTAATTTCAATCCCATTTTTCTGTAGAGTGACTAAAGATGTTGGAATATTTGCTCTATAATTAGAGTAATCTATGTTGACTGCTTTACTGTCCAAGTTCTGGAAGATAAAAGGGCTCTATTGGAAACAACCATGAGAGGAGAAACATACTCAAACAGTGTAACCTATGGTCATCTTGTATTGACCTGTTGACTTAGTGAAAAACCAAAGCATGTTCACAGTTGGAATTATTTCTTTTTGTCACTCAGCAGTCACTTTATGGCCTTTTGGAATGGTACACTGTTTTATGGTACACCCTGTACTTTAAAAATTCAAAACAAAAAAAAAAGGTATATCTGCAAAATAAGATCCTTGAGCTAGCAAATCAAAGCAAAGACTTTTTCATGCCAATTCTGTGCTATTTTTTTTTTCACATTTTAAAAAACCTGCAATGGATGATGAATGAAACAAAATACACTCAAAGCCTTTTCTCTGATGAAGTTGGCCATTATACTGTAATCCTCTTTGTTTCCAATATTGATTAAGTCAAGGATTCTTGTTTGGTCATGATCGTTCCAGACTAATACACAAAATTTCAGTTCCATCCGATGTTAACTTTAGGAGATAAAGGCCTCAATATGTGACTTTGAATTTTGAAACGCACAATAGAAACAAATGCGGTAGCCAAGGAGTTAAGGCACTACTATCGATATACATCCATGAGGCCAGATGGAACCTCTTTGGACATATTTTGAAAAAGAGACAGGGACGTACCAGCAAGGAAGGTGACCAGAGCATATTTCAATCAGGCAAAACAGTATTTAAACAGTAGTGACAGGATCAATGGTTTTAAATGCCATGTGATTAAACTTAAATGAAAATCTTATGTGCAATTTCATTCTTCTTTTGGGGTTTTCCCACCATTCAAATATACATGTGAATCAATATAATAAAGATAAAAGGTTGTACATCAATCATCTCCCTTCAGTATCAAATAATACGCTACAGTTCTTGGTGGAAATTGAGTAGCATTTCAAATCAGGGCAACAATTTAAAAAAAATTCCTATTTTTTGCCCTTTGCCCCAGGTGCAGCAGGCAATATAATTCAACAAAATGAAAAAAAAAACACACACAAAAACAACAAAAACAAGGGGAGAATGTGGAGGAGGGAGAAGAGAGAGAAAGGGGGTTAACATTGTATAAATGCACAGAATAATAAGCACGTATCACCAGTAAATTTTCTTGAACACAAAACAGAAAAAACAAAAATCTGAAAAAAAAACTAGGAATCTCCAGAATAAAAAGATAATGTAGGATTTTCATTGAAATATGTGAGAAGAGAAAGGGAATTATTTGCAAATAAACCACAACTTATTCTTGCAAATAAAATAGAGAAAAAAAATCTTAAACAAACATGGACTCTCCAGAAAAAAGAAATAATGTATCATCTTCACTGAAATATTTGAGAAGAGAGAGGGAATTATAAGCAAACAACTGCGTACAAGATCAATCTGATATCATTAGAAGATTTTTTCGTACACAAAATAGAAGACAATTGTAAACAAGCATGGGCTCTCCAGGATAATAAAGATAGGACTTTCACTGAAATATTTGAGGCGAGATGGAATTATTAAAAAAATAAACCCTTACAAGAGAAATCAATGGAAGGAATTATTTAAAAAACATAACCCCTTACAAGAAAAATCAACACGATATCACCAGAAGTTTTTCTTGTACACAAAATAACAAACACAAAAATCTGATACAAACATGGATTCTCAAAAACAAAAAGAATTACATAGGATTTTCATTGAAATATTGAAAAAAACAGATGGAATTATTAGCAAATAAACCAGAAGTGTTTCAGTCACATAACATACAACAAACATATCTTAAACAAGCATGGGCTCTCCAGGATAGAAAGATATCTCAAACAAGCATAGGCTCTCAAGGATTTTTAAAACAAAAATGCAGGATTTTCATTGAAATACTTTGTGGTGGGTTTCTTTCAGCAGTAAGGGGGAATTCTTTTAGTGTTCAATAAAACAAAGCAACAAAATGCTTGAATTAAAAAAAACAACAAAAATTCAGGAATTCGAAACACGATTTGGAATACATATATCATAAAGACACATGTTTTTTTACTTGCCCCTCTCTCTCTCTCTCTCTCTCTCTCTCTCTCTCTCTCTCTCTCTCTCTC
>JAOWAZ010094406.1:0-13253 GCA_028565935.1 Goniobranchus fidelis
AGAAATTTGCGCGTTGACATTAATACTCAGATAATCTGAGTCAGTCAGCTAATTTGAAGACTAAGACTAAGACTAGACTTACATTTGAATCCTTTATTTTCAATATAGATCTAGATTTTGAATCTTGATTTTGGATCACAGTATAATGCCACAAATGTAAGTTTGTTTATTTAATGTTCTAGGGCTCTATTTGATTTCAAAGGTCATCTCAGCGCCCATTGAAAAAGCAAGATGAAAGGCTAGATCTACTTTAAGTAAGAAAAAGAACAGAAGTAGCAGAAAGGCTTTCAGATAAGTAAAAGAAATAGCTACAGAGGAGAGCAGACATCTAAAGTAATAGACATAGCTTAACCAAAAGGCTACAAGGAGAGATGAAGTACAGACAAAAAAAACCCAAACAAAGAAAGCAAAAAAACAGCAACAACAAACAAACAAAAAACAACTATAATCTCTCTTACAAATATAACTAGCAATATAATGTACCTACAAGACATAAATGGAGAGATAACTTACAGACAAAAAATAGAATTATCATCTCTAAAAAAAACCAACAAACGAAACATAACAACAACACACACATAAAAACCCCCAACTAAAACATTTGAAAAAACCCCAACAATTTTAACAATGGCCATCAAGCTATAAACAGTGCACGCGATAAGCACCCAGGTTTTTCTATCACCCTTTGTGTACAAAAGTAAATAGCAAGTGATCCCCGGAGTATTTGAAAGATAATACCTACTTCCCTCTCCCAGCAAACTCTCCCCAAAAATCCTGACAAGAAAACAGATGAGAGAAGAAGCTCTTGGAAAAATTTGGTGTTGTGTTAACACACCGTCAATAAGTATCAGTATGCACTGTTTCCTGTTGCCACTATAGCCACTGATGTAACTTTTCTTTGTTACATAGATAGCCATTTGTGCGTCCAAAAATGTAAGAAATAACGTGTTCTTGCTGTACATTGAGTCTAATAATTTACATAATTCACAAGCATTTTTACCATAGACATGTTATCTATAGTCCGTTTCAAAATTTACAGCCACAGAAAAACGTCTGTATCTCTGAAACCCTCTTTTTAATCTTACTGAAACTCTGTGTGGTGGTTCAATATATCCATGGCCAAACGAAAATGATTTTTTTCTGTTCAAAGTCAGCTTTAGTTGAGAAATTTGTTTATTTGTCCTATATTAAAAACATCTAGCTGACAAAATTTCAACATTTCAGTGTTATACAAAAAAAGATCTTGAGCAACTCAAATCATTAAAATATTGTACATTCAACCATCTTGAGTATTTTATATAGCTCTTTAGAAACAATTAAAAAATGTGAGCTTTTATATAGTGCTAAATACACTATGTGCTTGAAGCACTTTACAAGTGTCCCCTAGCAGTCATACCCCCTGGGGGGTATACAGTAAAATGAAGCCATTTTGCGCAACAATACCAGCCTATTGCTAGGTACTCATTTAACACCTGAGTCGAGTGAAGCAATTAGGGTAAATTTTCTTGCTTAAGGAAAAAAAACCCAAGCATTCGCAGGTGGGAATCAAACCCAGGACCTCCTGGTCCCAAGCCAACACCTTAACCATTGAGCCACTGACCCCCGTTACTTGATACAAATTTGAAAATAGGATTTTCGTTTAGTCATGATCATTCCAGACTCGTACACAAAATTTCAATTGCATCTAATGTTTACTTTTGAAGATATAGGCCTCAATACGTGACTTTGAATTTTGTAACGCACTATAGATAAAGATCGCATGAAGATTTGTGCTGTGCTTTATAATGCACTGAGATTTCAGTCAAGCGATTTCCAAGCTAAAATGTGATATCATTCTATATTCTTCTATTATTATCTTTGCTAAAACCACCTCATTTGCATAGTATCCTGCCTCATGCATGATTTAAATTTTGAAGGGCATAGCATAAATAGTTATTTTTCAGTGTAAAATTGAAAAACCCCAAAACCCCAGTACTGGGTGTATGTTGGGTCAAAAAAAGCTCAGTAGCAAGTGAGTTAAGGGACAATTAAATTCTCATAAAGATTGTGACCATTTTTTAAAATCCTGATATGTGTCTTTTGAGCCACCTTCTCCAGATGTAAGTTGAATCGATTCTGTCCACAGAATGTATTATGCAAACTTTCATTGAGAATTATCTGATTTCCTGGTTTCATTATTTATTCATGATTTTTTTAATGTTACATTTTCACTTGGTCTAACTGCATTTTTACACCCCTCTTTCAGATTCTCATGTAAACCAGCCTCATCAGACCATAAGTGAAAACCGTGGGGCAGGTCATAACAGTATGGGAAGCCATGCTCAAATGTCATCCTACTCATCTTCAGCTGGAGAACCATCTTGGACAGGTAGAGGGAGCCAGCAGTATAGTGGAGGTTCCTCTTGGGTGCAGCAGCAGCAGCAGCAGCAGCAGGCATGGGGCCAACAGCAGCAAGTGCCAGAGGTAGCTTGGCCATCTAGGAGCCCTTCTTGGGGTTCACAGCAGCAATCATATTCTCATTGGCAGCCCCAAGCTCAACAGCTGCCTTTGTCTGGTTCACAATACAGTCCATCTCAACATGCACGTTCACCCTCAGTTGCCTCGCCAGCAAACAGTCACTCCTTTCACTCGCCTTCTCACCATCCGTATACATCACCCACCCACTCACATCATCTGCATCAAGGGTACTCCTCACCAGGCTCTTCATCGTCTCAGCAATCTTATGCCCATAGCCCAACCCAATATCAAAGTCCTACTCAGGAAATGTACCTTCCATCAAGTTACCAAAGGCACAGCTATCATCAGTACCCTCCAGGTCACTCCTATCCAGCTTCCTATAGTGGTCAGCAGTTTCCCCAGCAGAATCCAGGCCAGTCTTATAAATCCCCATCCATAACCCAAGGATATGTTTCACCCAGCACAACCAATCCTAATCCTCCATATCAGTCTCCCTCAGGAATTGCAGTCAGTCCATCTTCAAACAGTGGTCAAACTTTTAGGTCTCCATCAGACACCCAGTCAACCTCTCCAAACCAGACATTTGGGAGCAATAGCAGCCAGCCTAATAAAGCTTGTCAAAATGCTCCTTCACCATCATCATCATCATCATCATCACCCTATCATTCCCATTGTTATCAGTCACCTCCATACAATCATCCATATTATTCCCCTTCTCATAGTGCCAGGCATTCTACTGCCTCTGCCTCTCCTGGCTTGAGTCATTTTCAGAAAGGAATGTCACAGGTGAAATCTATGGAAATGTCTGGACATATGCCTTCAAAAAGTCAAACTGCGTCATCCTTGCTTAAATCTCCAGGAGAGAAGCAAAGCGTTCCTTTGGTGGGTATTGTGGAGGAAAAGCTCTCAAGTAGCCATGCTAAAAATATGACATCTGATTCAATTTCAAGCAAACAATCTGTCAAAAGTAACTCTATTGATATCCTGTCAAACATGCACATGGCTACTGCTGGTAACAAACCTCCAAACCAAGACCATTCATCAGTAAGTTCAGCCTCACAGACTAGCTTATCTCCAACCAAAAACAACCATGGCGCACATCTTAGTACTCAAGGTGGATCTTTGAAATCACAGAACCTCTATGTTTTGGACACTAACTCAAAGTCAGAGAAATGGAATTCCCTCTGTTCTCATAATCAAGGAGATAGTTGTAGATCATCAAAATTAAGTGACAAAAGCTCATCCTTACTTGAAAAATGTCAGACATCTAAAAGTATATCTAGGCTGGATTTTATACCTACATACACAAATGTAGAATCAGGTGTTAAAAATGAAGACACAAAGACAACAGTTAACACAGCAGGAGAAACTAGGAGCACCTGTCAAAGTGGGAAACCATCAGTGGTTTGCAGCACTCCAATGATTCAGCAGCTTCTTATGGAGGAATCCCCAGCCAAAATGAACATAAAACCAGAGGATCGAGAAGCAGTCATGAAGAAGCCAATGCTGAGTCCCACAAGGCCACAGAAGAAAACTAAATCTGGCAGGGGCAAATCTAAGTCTGTTAGTCGGCCAAGAAGTGCTAGCATCTCTGTAGGCCACTTTTCCAGGTCAGAAAGTTATGGCAATCATGTGCCAATGCTCTCATCAACTCCTAACCCTATGTTGAATAGAGCTGGAAGATCCCACTCAGTAACTCTGCCCTTTGGAAAACATTCAGGGATGATGGAGCCAGTGCATGAATGGCATCAGCAGCCCCTTTGTCATCCAGCTCAACAGCAGCAGCAGCAAAACTTTTCCCCAATCCCTCAGTGGCAGCAACAGCAGCATCAGTGGGGAGGTAACCAATGGCAGGACAGTGCATCAGTTGATGGACTTGGAGCTGGGGCAAGACCAGATAAAGGACCCTTAATCAACAGGGTTCAACAACGATCATATAGTGCTGATAGCAGTTCTTTGCTTCAAACGCAGGCTAATAATAACTTCCCTCAAGAATTTGAATGCCAGCAAGAATCTCTATTCTCAGCCTCTGGCAACTCTGATATCCTTGTCTCATCAGAGGCTGGAAGTCAAGGGGAAAGTATTGAAGAAAACGGAAATGAAAATGATCCCTCTTCACTGTCAAATTTGTATCAGTTAGTATCAGACGTCAGCTTCGATGGAGAGGATAATGTATGGGAGAGCTCCCCCTCAACCATTGTGCCTGGTTTTCTGCAAGACTCAAGGGAGACTGAAACACCCAAGTCCTCATCCCCATCTGCAGACGGTCATGATAGTCCTGATAAGAAAGATTTCATCACCTTAGAGCCTCCAAGCAAAGCATCATCTGATAGAACAGGGTCAGACACAACAGGGATGACATCATCTGAGGAATCAGACAGAATGGATTTTGAAATAGCAGCTGATTTAATCCCAAGTCAGTTGAAAGGCACAGATTTTGCAGCTGGTTGGATTCACCCAAGATTAGGCAAACAGAACAGAATGAAGAGAATGGGTTTGGTAGGTGGTAAAGGGAATACTTCTGGGAACTCTCATTGTAATCCATCATATACCTATACGTTTCATGTGCCAACACCAGTCTTCAAGAAACTTAAATTCTTCCGAAGCGCTCAGGCAAGAAAGCAGGATCTCAAAGTCATACGGATGCACCCAATGGATGCTCGTAGATATAGCTTACTAAAAATTGGAAAGGAGCTTGTTCAAGTGAACAAATTAAGCGAAAGTGACTTGGCTAAGTATAACTGCACATTGCCTTCTCTAGCTGAACTCAACCAGATGACTTCCGATGGCTCATTTAGCCGTGTGAACTTGGACATCCCATCAGCTAGTTCATCCCGGTCAAGTTTTAATTCTTTCGGAGAAGAGGTTTCAAGCTTCTCTCACTATGACACTGACTTTCCTCCAAATAAGGTTGCTCCACCAAGTTCTTTTTCAGTAACTCAGGTTACAACTTCTCCTTCCAGGTCATCACACTCATTGACACCTCCTGTTTTGTCTCAAAGTGTATCAAGGACAACACAGTATACAGCCATGGTTCCAGTTTCACAATATGGAATGCCAGGCACATCAAGCCAAGATATTAGAAGTCAGTTGTCAGATGGAACAGGACCTCATCATCAAGGGCAACCACAATCAGTTCATCAGGAGGGCATTTATGACAACTTCAGAATTGGTGAGAGTTACATGCCAAGATACAACCATGTTGGTGGAGACCAGGGAAATGCAAATGCAATACCTCAGATGAATGGACAGATGGGAGACCAGAACTTCCATCATCCTGCTAACCCACATGCATGCCGCTATTCCCCAGGCCACCAAGCTGTGGGTAATATTTCAAGTTCTGTCGTCTCTTCTTATGCTCAGTCAGTGCAGTACCAGCAGCAGTCTAGAGGAAGAAACGACACACAATCATATTGGGATCCAAAAAACGGGTCGCGTTCCCTGGGCCAGCATGGGCCAATAGGCACAATTGATATGGGAAGCTGTTCAGGCCACAGTGGTAAGGATGAGGAGAATAATGCATTACAGACCTCCACTGGAACCTCCCCTATCAATACCCGGGTGAACGCGCAGACGTTTGATTCCCATGCAAAATTTATGGCCACTCATATTGATTCTGATATCATTGATAATGAAAGTTGTTCAAGGCAGAGCTCCTTGAGAGAATGTTGTGAGAGAGAAGATGAATTTTTGAAAAGCAGGAGTGCTGTCACTGGGATTTCATGCACTATTCATTGTTTAAACTCACCAACTTCTCATAGTGATATGAAACATAGAAAGACAAGACGGAAGAGAAGCAAAAGACGTTTGTCTATGAAAAGGTCACAGGCTCTGAAAAGCGAAGTCAAGGGCAATAAACCTTTTTCTGAAAGTGAAGCCCAAGAAGATTTCGAAAACTCTTGTAAATGTCATACATTGATCCATCCAAGAAAGTATTTTAATTCTGAAAGGGCTACATCAAAGAATTTTAATTTGAGAAACTCGACAAAGGATTTTAATTTGAGCAACAATGTCAGAAATGAGAAATATGCAGATTCAGTAAAAGAGGGGCAATCAAAGGGATATGGCACCGTAACACGTAGTAAAGGTGTTGTCACTTGTAGAGATAAGAATTGGAAATCGCTCAAGTTACAAATTCCAAAGCAAGCATTGTTTCAGGATGTACTTTCTCCAGTGGATTTACCAACATCCTTAGCACAGCTTTCCAGAACTCAGGAAAGTGAGGAAGGCAGTGCTGAAGCTGTCTGTCATTCCTATCCTGTTCCTGAGCAACATATTCGGTGCGAGAGCCTCAAATCACCCAAAGAGCCACAGTTAGGTGTTAGGCAAAGTATGAGGCAAGCCAAACTGAGATCCATCAACAATACTAACTATTCAGTTCTTTCAAATCCTGTAAGAGGAAGGAAAAAGAAATCTTCTTTCATTGAGGGTGTTCATTACATTGTCATTGGGAAGTTTAAAGGTCATCAATCCATGCTTGTAAAAATTCCCAGAGTAAATGTTGCAGAAGATGAAACTGTCAGTGCATCCCACTATGAAATGCTCTCCTTCAAAGAAATTGTGCGAACTGTTAAATTTCCAAATTATGAACATGCTGCAAATGATGGCTCATCTTGTCCGGCTGAGACACCAGATAGTAACAGCAAAGGGTCATCTTTTTCAACAGGGAGTTTATCGAGTCAGCATTTGTATGAATCAAAATGTGAGACAAAAACAGCGGGAAAGAATGAGACAGATCTAACTGAAGTGACTACTGAAAGCTCAGATTTTGTCCTCTCTGGATCTCCATGCACCTCACCTGAGACCCACTTTTTCACTCAACTCCGAAAGAGTTTTGACCAGAAAATAAAAGGAAAGCGAGGAAACTCCTTAAAGAAAAGAGGTGAAAAGGGCAATGTTTTTTTCCCTGGAGTGATTAATTCCACTTTCCTCAACTTTCAATCACTGTTTCAACAAAATATAGCAAAGTTGGAAATTAACGCATATTCCTCTAGCTCAGATGAGGAGGACGACCACCTTGATAGTATCATTCTCAAAGGGAAGATAAAATTGGCTAAGGATAGAGTTTCTCATTCCAAATCATATGAACTGAAATCTGTGCAGCGAAATGCTATACACCTTAGTAAAAATTATGATTCAGGATTGACCAAAGTAGAAATACAGACAGTCTCTTGCAGACCCACTGTGAAGCCAACAACATCAAAAGAGAGCCCCCCTGTCCCTACATCATTTGTACCTGGTTACTTTCCACCAACAAACGAAATGACTTCATTGCATAAAGAAAGTGAAGATGACAAAGGAAACGGTGTTCTGAGGAATGAATTGAATTCAAAATTACCAGAAACTGAAGAGCATGGTAGTGGGGGAATGTCAGGTAGCAAGACAGGTGTCACGTGTCGTTTAAAACTGTTTTTTGGGAAAGGGGCAGACAGAGAAGGTAAGGAGGTAGGAATGGTCAACCTAGATGAATTTCCAGAAGATGCTGATGAGGTCAAAGAAGCACCCTGCACCAGAAGCTCTCATAGGAATAAGAAACATAGAAGGAATTTCAAGAAGTTAAAACTTCTTAGATCTTCCTTAAAACTTAAAGGAAAGGACACTGAAGTCTTTGAAGGGATTGATGAAGCAGGCAATAAAACTGAATTGTCTATAAGTTGTAAAGACGCCAATGATAATGAAAATGTTAGTTCATGTGATAGTAGATTGATAGGAGAAGTAGACTGTGTCAATGAAGACATTCTTAAAGAAAAGACCTTGCCAAGCCAGGAATTATTGGAAAGAGACAAGAAGTGTGGATCAATAGGAGAATTAGACGACAGTGTGAATGAAGTCTCATATAAAAAAATGAGGGCACAAGAAAAAAAATTAGATATAGACGAAGAAGAGGAAGAAGATGTGTGTTATATGGAAAGAAAAAATAAACATGTACCTGTCGAAGACACTGTCAGAAGAGAAGCATGTCAACATTCTGTTTCCTCTGAAAAAGAACTTTTAGTTGATGCCAAAGATGACTTCAAGATAAAATCTATTGTTCAACTGGAATTTAAAAATGGATCTGAATGTATTTTGCAAAATGAGAAATTGCAAGATTCATCTCTGGAGGAACTAGAAAAGGTTGAACAAAAACCAGTCACTGTTCAAGAATCAGACTTAACAAGAAAATTGTCTTTTCATGAAAAACATGAAAGCAGAAGTGTTTTCCACAGTTCAAAAGAGACAGAAGAAGAGAGAAAGGAGTTCATCAGACGTCAAATGGCTTTCTATGAGGACATTTCATCTGACCCAGATACTGATGACACCATTATCAATGAACAATTGCCAAACTGTAGTTTAAATCTTTCTCAGTCAGTGCCATCAGGGGAAAGTACAGTAGCCAAGAATGTACAACAGGCTGAGTCACCAATTATCGGGCCAAAGAATGAGTCATCTGATCTCGGGCCAAAGGTCACAGAAAGCCCATCCATTCTTGATGATGTTGATGAAAAGGTGGCTGATGTCGACCATACTATGGAAGCCTTAAAAACAACTGCTCCAACAAAAAGCAAGTCAAAATTAACAAGATCTTATGCTCTTCATCATTCAATGGAATACCCAGTTAATGATGATGAAATTTCTCAAAATCCTTGTGTTA
The DNA here is from genome assembly GCA_028565935.1 of Goniobranchus fidelis. Classification (NCBI taxonomy): domain Eukaryota; kingdom Metazoa; phylum Mollusca; class Gastropoda; order Nudibranchia; family Chromodorididae; genus Goniobranchus; species Goniobranchus fidelis. The sequence continues at coordinate 9,089 of JAOWAZ010094406.1, forward strand.
TCCTAGATAATGACCTCAGTTCTTTGTCTCATACTGAGAAGACAGATAGAGTAAAAGATGAGAATGTAATGAATGGAAAACAAACTGATATTTCTGGAACATTGAACAAGGATGATGCAAGATTTGAAAATGTATTTTGCACTGAGAGACAATCAAAAAGCAAGAATGCTCCTACTAGCTCAAAAGCAGGTATTCAACCCAAACCCAAAAGAAAAAGCAATATTAAACATCTTGAATATGCTGGAAGTAGTTCCAGTGATGAGAAAGAGAGAACTGAAGTCTCTGGCAAAAGACTTCGACAGCGCAAACAGACTCAGTACACATATTATCTTGATGGTGTTGATTCCTCCGACTACATGATGAGTTCAAGTGAAGATGATCTTAGCGACCCAAGCCCTGCTCATATTGCTAGCCGCACTACAGGGGGTAAGAACATAAAAGTTCAGAAGAAAAATTCAGGCAAATCCTCCGCCAGGGGCAGAAAAAGTACTCAAGTTCAATCGACTTCTCTTCGGGGTCGGAAGAAGAAAGTGAGAGGTGGATCAAAACTATTGAACAGCTTGAGCTTGTTGCACATGGCTACATTGGCTAATTTGACCGAATCTCAAGATTCTCCATCTTCCCCTCAAGCCCCTGAATCAGGTGCTCAGTACAGTGACAGAGCTGGCAATGATTTTGCCAATGCATACAGTCCTTCCTTGGAAGCTATGTCCTTTACTTCTCCACAGAACTCTGAAGAATTAGATTCATCTCCTATACCTTTCTCACCAACGGATAAAAAGATAGTTAAACAATGTGAGGAGATCCGTAACATCAGTCCCAGTGTGAGGAGAAGACTTTTGCCACTCCCATCCCGCCATAGAAACAACATCAAGCCAGGATGCAATGGTGCCTCTAATGTCGGAACAAGACCATTCTCTCTGAACAGATTAATGAATCCTGCCACTTCATCTTCCTCTGTGCCTTCTAATTTAATATTGTCTCATAATTCAGCTGACTCATCGGATCAGGTGGTAGAAGCACCAGAGGAAGACCAGCCACTAGTGGCCAAAGTGAAAAGTACTCCCTTTTCCATGAAGCATATTTTACGCCTAGCAACAACTGATGATTCTATGGATTCAGACTCAAAAGATAGTCTTGCAGTCATTAAAGCACCAGAGACCAAAAAAGCCCAAGTCAAGAGTACTGCTTTGTCAATGAGTGACATCCTCAAAATGACTTCTGTCAATAGTGCTGACGAGAGTGAAAATACAGAGGCCTCAAATTCATTACTCTCTCAAATAGCAAATTTTGATGATAGAAATGTTGTCCCTGCCTCATGCAATACTGATGAAAGTGAAAATACAGAGGCCTCAAGGTCATTACTCTCTCAGATTGCAAATTTTGACAGCAAAAATGTCATCCCTGTTTCACATAATGCTGATGATAGTGAGAATATGGAGGCCTCAAGTTCATTACTCGCTCAGATGGCGGATTTTGAAAACAAAAATGTCATATCTGCTGTAAACAATGCTGATGAAAGTGAGAATACAGAGGCTTCAACTTCTTTACTCTCTCAGAGGGCAAATTTTAACACTAAAAATACACAGAATTTTGATGAAAGTGAGAATACAGAGGCTTCAAGCTCACTACTCTCTCAGATTGCAAATTTTGATGACAAAAAAGAAGTCCCAGCTGTTAATAGTGTTGAAAATATTTTATCTTCAGGGTATCATCCTGAAAATGAACAGGATATGAATGAGACTTGTGAAGAGGCTGGAGAAACTGAGTGTAAAGCACAATCATCCTTGGTTTTACCTAACAATGATAAGGATGTCAGCAATACAATCCTGCCAGATGACCAAGATGATAATGCCACAAGACCCCAACCTCTTAAACAGTCTATAGCTTCAGTTGGAATGTGCAAATCGGAATATCTTCAGACAAGCTCTGAGGTCCAAAATCAAACCTATATATCCAGTCAACAATCTCTTGAAGATGAGGATGAGAACTGTGGCCAAGGTGCTCTGACTCCTGTGACCCGACTGAAACCAACCACTCATCTGCGTTACACAGATGCCTTCCCGGGGGAGAAAGAAGCTGACCAAGCTCAAGATAAGGGCTTGGCTCTTACACCCGCTGATGCCATTAAGTCATCACCTGTTAGATGCCTTAGTCCTTTGAACTGCATAATTGAGGAAACTCAGCTGTCACGTAGTAGTCAGGATAATGTTAGTTCTGGAGAACCTGATAATCGGTTGAGAGAAGATCCTTTCAGGCAGAATTCTGTCTCTTCCTTGACTGTCTCTCCTTCAATGACAGGAAACAGAGAAAATCGGCATAGCGAGTCTTCAGACAACTATAGAGAGGGAGCTCCTTCAAACAATCATAAGCAGACTGTGAATGATAAGATAGTGGATGAATTGCCTATCATTACAGAAACCCTTGTTGATTCAGATGCCAGGGATCCTAATCTAAGTCCATATTCATCAGAGAAACCTGAGAACAGAAACATGCTGACCCCATTGTCAATATCTGCACATTATCACCAGCCTTTACCTGGCCATTCTTCACCTCAGAAAAGTACAAGCAGTAATAGCCTTCACACTTCTTATCCATGGTGTTGGCAATGGCCTGTACCCCCATTTTCTGAGGAATCCATGAGTCCCCTTAACCTTTGTACATCTAAGCCTCAAACTGTATACTCCCCAATAACTCCTCCATCTCCGGTTCCACCTTTCAAGCCCTTATCATTTAAAGTGAGTAATTTATCTGCCTCAAAGATGTCACCTCCTGTTAAAAAAGCCAAACCGTTGTGGTATCCATGGTTGAGTGCTGAAGAGGCTAGACAAAAGCACTCTGATCTACAAAAATCTTCATTGCCTGCTTACTCCAAGGAACATGAAAATAGTTCTATTGGCCAGCCAAGGACACCGGAGGTGAACTCTGTATCTGGTCCTGACCAATCCAGTGCAACAGCCATTAATAGACCCTCTGCTTGCTCTCCCATGCATTTTTCTCATATGAATGATTCAAGTGTACCTAGTGATCAGGATAAACACTATAACTGTACAAAGAGCAGGGAGAGTGAAGCTCACCTCAAGTCTGTGAAAAAGTCCTCAACAAATAATATAAATGTTCAAAAAGAAGCCTTGTCACATTGCAAAACAGTCTCTCAATTTTTGGGCACTGTTATAGACACAGCTTATCAGCAAGCAACCAGCTTGAAAAAGCATGCCAGGTCTGAAGTTGATTATAGCCATAAGACGAAGGAATGGGAGTCTCATCCAGCTTATGGTAATCTGAGGGAGTTGACGGACAAAAGGCATAAATTAGAACCATTGATTTCCAAAGACACAGGTCAGGCGGCCCCATCTGATAGTCATAGAATTCCGTCAAGCTATTCCTGTCAGGAATCGGACCCACAGTATCCTGTCTGGAGAAGTCACACGTCTTTTGTCAAACCAGGAAATGCAAGTACCTTTCATACATCTCCATCCACATCAGTACGTAGGAGTGAAAACGAACGTGTCCAAACAATGCTTGAAAATGAACGCATCATCAGAGACAAATTTTCTCTCTCAACCTCCCAATCTTCTCATCCAATTAAGACTGTTTCCAAACAGGAGCCAATGAGCCGCACTGATCGTCTGGTGACCCAACTCATCAAAGGAAAGGAACCTTTTCCCTTTTGTAATGATCCCCATGACGCTTCAAAGCGGAGGCACAAAGGGGGTAAAGGTGTCAAGGTTGAAAATTCTAAAAATTCTCAAACTACAGGATCCAGGCAAGGTTCTTCTGTTCAGACAGGCTATGAAAAACCTAGTGGTAATACTGAAAGTAAGGAAGCCAGATGGGAAAAGAGTTCGGTGACAGCGTCCAAAGGTGATAAGGAAATTGTAATTCATCCTGTCAAGACAGCCCCATCTAAGAAAAAGATTGAAGAAAGCTTGAGTGAATTAGGCCTGAATGCTGTCCAAGTACCTGTGGCCTTCTGCAGCTCCTTGGATGATCTGCCAGATAAACCATTGTAAGTGTTAAGGAAAGTTTGTACTGTAACTTTTTCCCATTCACTTCTTTGTGTGTTAAAGATTTGTTATGTAAGTGTGTGTGCATACTAATAATATGTTTGAGAGAGAGAGAGAGAGAGAGAGAGAGAGAGAGAGAGAGAGAGAGAGAGAGAGAG
>JAOWAZ010095515.1:0-13253 GCA_028565935.1 Goniobranchus fidelis
AAATGTCTCCAGAGACTCAGCTTTCCTCAGTTCAATGGGCAATGAGTTCCAAACTTTAGGGCCAAAATGTGCAAAGGAACGTATACCAGCATTGAGTTTGACACACTGTTTTGTCAAGAGGAGAGAGTCTTTTGATGATCTTAAATTTCGTGTAGATATAATGTGACAATGACTGATTATTGACAAGTACTTCACATTCACTTCCCCATGAACTAGAGAACATTTCATGGCAACCAGACAGGTGTAAGTGATTGGTAATGATTATTAAGAAAAGTATGGTTCTGAGCAACTGTCGTTTGTTGGTTCAGGATTTCTGCACTTGCGGCTGTGCGGAACACTTCCGTACGTTGAAGACGACCGTTCAGTTTTGTGCTCATGCAGATGCTTTGATAATGCCTTCAACCTCAGTACATGACTTAATAAGAAATGAGGCTTTTTTTTTCTTTCAATTTATTTCTTTACACTTGTCTTAAAATATCAATTTCATTCTCTGCACTTATTTTAAAGTATCAATTTTTCATTCTCTGCATTTATCTTAACATACCAATTTCATTCTTTGCAGTTACCTGAAAATATCAATTTTATTCTTTGTTCAAACCTTAAAATATCAATTTCATTTTTTGTTCATACCTTAACATATCATTTTCATTGTTTATTCTTACCTTCTAGATGTCAGACTCCAAGTTAGATGTCCTGGATCGGGTTTCGACTTTGGTACAAGACATTGTCAAAGAATGGCCAGCTTTAAATTACCACATAGGTTTGGACCTACATACAGAGAACAACAGCTTTATTGGCTACTTTGTCACTCGGGATGTTCACAAACTTGTAGAAGATATGATGGTACGAATTCAGAATGAGTTCAAAAACAGTGGTGAGTCAGCATTTTCCCATGTCCGATCACTTTGTGGCTAATCTTTGCAATAATATATACAGTGCACTCTGGTCAACTTGACATCGATGTGACCATGGGAAAATGGTCATTCTAAGGCTACGTTCACGATAGAGCCTGAAAGTTGCTGTCCGGTAAATTGCTGCTACACAACTGAAATGAAAATGGCACTGTCCAGATATGTCATTATTCATTAAAATAAAGTTAAATCTGAACTTATCATCGAACCTGACTTTTTCAGCAATTTCTTCACAAGTGGTGCCGATTACGTTTCTATTGTGATAACAGCGATTTGCCTTGTCATAAATGACAGATCACTTTTGGCTTGCTGTGATGAGTTTTTCTTCATCCATTTTCTTTTTGTCACAGGTTTTCCGTGAATGAAGCGCATTCACTCATGACAGCATAGTAGTTATGGTGGGGAATTACTTTCCTTAGTTCCTCCAGCCTTGGTTTTTTTTTGTTGTAGACAAACAGAAATAAAAAAGGCTGGCTGACGGCAGCTGACGCAAGTGGCTGGCAGTCTGAGCATGCACTCAGTTTAGCTTGAATGTAGCCTTAATGGCTGTAATGGTAGGTAGAGTTCAGGGAAGGAACAAATTTCATGATTCAAGTTTTCATACTAAGTTGATCTAATAGTAGGCAAATTTCAAGGGAAGTAACACATTTAATGGTTCAAATTTCATCCTGAATGGTCTTACCTTGCATATTGTTGGTAGATCAAAATGTAGACTCAATGATTGCTGATGATATGAATGGTTTTTCTAACAAAGAATGAGGAAAATTGGTACAAGAAAAAAGGTCATCATATCAAGAGAATCACGCTGTCCAAGATCATGCTAAGTTGAATGTACTGCACTATGAACACTGTACTCTACCTTTGAATGTCAAAATGCCAAGCTATGGCATGGTTAGTTATTAGATGGGTGACAATTGAGGACCTCCATGATTCTTTGCTTGTTAGCTGGTTTACTGATGGAAATCCTTGGTTCATTGGATTTGTGCTCAAAGAGAAATTTGTCTTTCGTTTTTAAACTAAAAATCAAGAGTCAGGTGTAAGAATACCGCCGTGAATACGGAGGCAATTAGTATTAATAACCTTGCCAAAAGGTTAAATCACAATGCTCATACTGGGAATTGAACCCTCGACTTGTTGGTTGCGAGCCACAGCACTGGCCACTGTGTCCACACATTCTTGGTAGAATGTTAGGAAAACTTATAATGAGATGGCAAGGAATCTTCTCTTTCCCAATGATGCGAGGTTGGAAATCAGAATTTATTCAAGGTTGTCTAACCTCAGAAATCCCGAGGTAAGATCTTTCATACTGTAAATGACCTCTAAACTTAGAGGTTTTTAAAGATTTATTAGAGTAATTATTTTTACAAAGCCATTTGTTTTCACTATTTAAAGAGTTAAAACCATTTTTTTGCTAACTCATGGATTCCCGTTGCATTATGCCCACCAAGACACTTAAATCCCTAATTCCCCACTCTATTCCAGTGTGAATGAGTATTGGTTTATAACAATGTAAAAGTAACAGAGTGCAGCAGCACTGCAGTGATCAACATTAATATGAGTTAAGTCTCATTGTGAAATGTATTACTTATGTATGATTGTTGCTACGGTGAAATGCATTGTCATCATGATCAACCATGATCTTTGAAAAGGCAAGAATTGATTGCTCCAGATTAAATTGTAATTACAGTTTAAAGATTTTCAAAATCATTGTTCCGTGGTTTGTTTTTTTCAAAACAAAAATAGGAGTGGAGTTTTACATCCCAGTGCATAAAGATGGGTCATACAGAGCACACCTCATGTTCAGAACAAGCTTTCTTAGTTTGGGTTGGAACCAGAGTTTGCTCCAAGCATGCCTGTGCTCCGTCTGTGCTGACTTTACACACCTTGGGGTGCAGTGGCTATGAGGTAGAGCATAGGCCTGTAGTCCTAGCCGCATCAAGTTCAAATTTTACTACGGACCCAAGCGTTTTTTTCCTTAAGCAAGAAAATTTACCTTAATTGCTTCACTCGACTCAGGTGTTAAATGAGTACCTAGCAATCAGCTGGTATTGTTGCGCTGAATGGGCTCAACTTAACTGTATACTCGCCAGGGAGTATGCCTGCTAGGGGATAAAGTATTGTAAAGCGCTTTAAGACTGTTCTAGAATGGTGAAATGCACTTTATAAATGCAATCTTTATGTTTTATCTTTATTACCTTTTGCCACTGCAGTCCATTAGACTCAAAGAAAAAAAGGTTATTGTTAAATATGACATTACTCGCTATTGTTGTGGTCTCCAGCGATTTGCAAAAGAAAAATTCTTACTTGAGATGAATGAGGTAGACTTATATAACAAAAACTAGCATCTGGTAAAAATGATGTCATGTCTGTTATCTCATCGACTTGAAAGGCAAACAATTGAGAACTGCAGTAGAAGAGCAGTACATGAAATTTGTAAGATTACCATGAGTGCCAATAGGGGGATGAACAAAGAAATTATTTAAGATATTAAAAATTAACAAGAAAAAAATTTATCTAAAAGAAAACTAAAGATAAAGATACCTAAATGTTGGTGACCTCATCGAAATGACTTCATGGCACACTGCTCTATGTGAATACATGTCCAGTTCTATAATTCACATTGATGTGCCCTTATACAGTCTTAGAAAGAAAATATCTAATCTTGGTAAACATTTTGAAAACATTTTGTTTTGGTTTGTTTGGCAACCCAGAATGTTTAAACACTATTGTTTAAATCAGCCCCTTTGTCTGATTTTTATATTTTTTTGTCTGGCGTTTTTATTTTGGTCAAGGTGTTGAAATGGAGCCGCAGAAGAAACAACTTCATATGACCTTGGCCTTCCAGTACAACCCCGAATATCAGGAAAAGTTGATGAAGATGGCACGGAATCTTGTCTTTCCCAAAGATGCAAAGTGGGAAATCAGAATCTATTCAAGGTTGTCTGCCCTTAGAAATTCTGAGGTAAGATCTTTGAAACTGTAAGTGAGTTACAGATTTTTAAGATTTATTAGAGTAAGTATTTCACAACGTCCTTTTTTCTGTCGCTTTTTTGAAGAGTTGGCTTGAATGCACATTTTGTTTACTTTTATTTTTGCTCAGTGTCGATGCTGAATGTTTAGGCATTCCTGTGGAAGTTAACGCTGCATGCACAGTTGTGTTTTGCGAGTTGTTTCAGGCTGTGTACTGGGATAGATTGAGATCAATGCAGGTTAACCAAATTTTCACCAAAGATTTGCAGACCAGATGGCCTTCGACAACTTTCATCCATGGCAAGAGTCTCATCGGCATTAATAACTTGGCACACCTTAAGAGTCAAGAAACATTCTCCATAGTTGGCCAATCATTTAAAAAAAAATCAGTATGAAAATGTGAAAGAATCAGTAATTAAGGAAAAACATCGGTATGATGATCAAGATTAAGATTAGGAAAATTCTCCACGTGGACTAACTTAAAAAACTAGAGCTATTTTTTTTATTCTAGATTCTACAGACCTGTAAATTTGTAGCCAATTGTCGGATTTCCGCCAATATAGGCTTGTTAAAAAAAAACAAAAAAACCAAAAAAAAACCAAAAAAAAAAAAAATTTTGGTCTCCCCCTCAACTTTGCGTCTAAATATACCGATTTAACCTACCCCTACAAGTCTCACTACTACTGCCCCCCTTTTGCCAATATAGTTGGCACGATGCATTGCTAAACGCAAAGTCCATTCATAGCTTTGTATGCCTACCAACTGGTTAAGGCCTCAATGCTTCTAATTTAACTTCCAAACTTGTCTGCTGCTCCGCTAGGCCTTGGCAGTCACGCTCAGCCCTGGCCCCGACTCGCAAAGCATAGGCCTAGCCTAGTTTGTCGGTCAGCTCTCATCACCCTGAGCCCAGGCTACAGGAGGTTGGCTCGCTCGCCGTCACACGACATCACACCACACGATGTTCAAATCGTACTAAAATGCCTTCGCTAATTTCACACACAGATGTCCCAAGCCTCTCTTCTATATCTGTAATTCAGACTTACATCTGCCGTCTGGTATATTTCTTTGTAAATCGCTGAAGAGGGTCGGAAAATGTCGGCTTGGATAAATTAATTTCTGTGAGGAAGAAGACGAATTATATTTTGAAGCAATCGGAATAAGCCTTCAGCGATAGTGGTTTCCGTTTCTGCTCAGGCCGAGGCTATTCAGTCTCGAAGATCCATTCTGCTGGGCTACTCGATCTAAGATCTAGAGATACGTTGGAGATTTCACACACTTTAATTGTGGAATTTAGATTTCAGATTCTTCATTGATATAGATATATCTAGAGTCGTATAAAATCAAGATCTAGATCTAGATTCTAGTTCTGAATTAGAGATCAATCTCTTGATCTCCTAAGGGAAGTTATAATTCTACTTTGAATATTTTAAATTTATTTCTAGGCCTATTCTACTAGATCCGGATCATATGATCTCGATTACCTTTAGATTCTAGATCTAGAGTGTGGATTTATGTGACTTTCAAGATATAGATCTAGAATCTTTCCAATATCTAATCTAGGCCTATTTACATTAACATATGCCTAGGCCTAGCCAAGGCCTATCACAGAGAAAGAACAGTCATCAGATATATAGACTAGATCCAGACCTTTCTACTCAAAACAGGCACAGATGTTTTACATGAGTACTGTTTTGGTCGTATCTACTATGTGTGTAAGTTCAGACAATTTTGTCACAGGCTGTTTACAGGTCTGATTCTAGATTTAGATTGTTCTATGGATCAAGATTGAGTAAAATCTAGCTTAGATCAAGAATTCTAATCTGTTTTTCTCATGACCACATGATAAAAAAATACACTCTTTACTGACGTAGAATTTATGCTATTATAATAAGAACAAAAGCAGTATCCAGAGAAAACCACCGACGCGCTGATTGATGGAAAACTATTGAGAAGATTGAAATGAAATATACTAACAATGTACTGTACTACAATATCGTAGGCCGAGGCTATTCTAAGCTTTGTTGTATGTTTTTTGTATCTTGTGCATGCAGGCATGATAGGTCAAAGGTCACAAGTCAAGGTTCAGTCGGGGATCCACGAATGAAATAGCTTAACGAAATGAAAATGAAAACTCGCGGCCGGTGAATGGACCCTGAACTTTTTGCCTTTTTGTCTTTATTTCCTTTCAAGAAAAAAATCAGTATTTTAAGCAATTAATTCAGTAAATTGAAAATATTTTCAGAAAAAATCGATGAACAACAGGTCGGGTAAAAGGTGGTTCAGTGAGGTGAGACACTTTACTCTGCTCACCTCACTCAACTGATGTGTCAATAAGTACCCAGCTGCAGGCAATGAAAGATCTTGTCAGATTGCTAGTACAAAGCAATTAACAGGCTCCATCACTGCCTGCTCCAGAATACAATGACCTGAAGCAGCGACAAAGGATGTGAAGTTTGTTGAGCCTGAATTTTGTAAAGGATATGGTTGACAGTTTCAAAGAATTACCAAACATTAAACCCAACGTTGAACACGCTTACAAACATTTAGTACTGAGGCGTAAAACAAAGCAGAAAGACAGACTTAAGTTATTCAAATCTCCAGTAAAATCCATTCTTCTATGCAGCATTGTTATACAGGTGTTGACAAAAACAGAGGGGAATAAGCTTCAGAAACAAAAGACAGTGTAATCCACTTATATTGACATGGTTTGGGAAGAGGATTTGATGTTGATATATAAGAATGTCGATAAATAAGAACACAGCGCCAACGATGAAAAAAGAAGAGGTTGACAAGAAAAAAACCAAAAAAACCCTTTTAGCAACAGAACAAATTCTTGTGCTGGAACAGAGTAGTACATGTATCTTCCTCTACGACATGAAACGAGAGAATGAACTGAAAGCTGCGAGACATGTAGGCCTACCTAAAATGTAGCCTTGTGATGATGGGCAAACAAAAGGGGAGTGGTTGGAGGGATTGTACTGGTGCCTTGCTAGCAACGCAAGTGGCATGATGCACACTACACTTCAACGCAAACTTTGCTACACACATGCTGGTGAATGTAAATGGCCTGTCTGTTGTGATAGCTTGATGAGGGTAAGTGAAAGGCGAGACAATTGACCTCAGCACTTGCCAGTGATTGAATGGGATGGGGAGTGGGTGTGGGGGTGGTCAGGACGCTATACCTACGGCATGAAAAGCGCATGTTGTCTATTACATGTAGTGTGGCCAGGATCTACTAAAGCCTAGTGTGTTGGTACAGTACTTTGCTGGTATGCGGCCTTTTATGTTCGTGGGCTTCACAAGGTACATCTTGGAAGCATGTTGATAAACCAGAGTGAGACAAAAAAAAGAAAGGTCAATATAAAAGAAATAATTTAGTAAAGCTAATGGAAGAAAAGTTCAGGAATTTGAAAACATGTCGATACATCAAAATGTCGATATATCTGGCTGTCGATGTAAGTGGATTAAACCGTAGCTTTTTTCCAAGGACTGTTGTTGATTGCAACCATCTACCCAACAGGATCATCATCAGTGCCTCACTTTTGACATTTCAAATGCTTTGACATAGACTGTAGTTTGTGATTATTTAATTGATGTTGTATAATGATATTGTTTGCACATTTCTATCATAGGCAGCGATGCCTGTTGCATTAATACAATACAAACACTGAGGACTTTGATTCAATATTGAAATGTAAAAATAAAATAGAACCAGTCAGAAATATGTGATTTTTCATGTTTTTTGAGGTAAGCAACTTGGACCAGTTGTCATTTATGCAAGTAGTCCTCGCCCTGACCAGTTGTCATTATAACAGAGGTGCCAATTCTCAGGATTTATCTGGCAATCCAGATTGAAAAAAATTTCCAGATGTTAATTTACTTCTTCTTCTTTTTTTTTTTTTTTTAAAGAGCAAAGACCCTATGTTGTTCTGCATCAAGCAATTAAAAAATTTCAGGATTTTATGGTGGACTTTTTGACTTAGTTGGCAGCTCTGTTATAAGAATATACAAAGTCCAGATGAGTTTTTCCAAATGAGAAAACTCATAGATCATATAAATCGAGTCAAGTCAGAAATCGGAACTTTTTATCTCATGATTAAATTCATCTCCTTGTGTAAATTTGCTTTCACAGGTCCGGCGTATTTTAAAGTGTTACCATCCCATCCAAGCAGATGAACTGGAGCTGTGTATTGATGACTTTATCTACATGGATCCAGAAGAGCACAGGAAAAGCTTAGACGGCTGGTTTAAAGGCACCTCACACACCCGGGGTGTCTCTGGCTTCTTCCCTGGCATTTTCACCCAAAAAACATCCCAGATGGATATTTGGACCTTACACAGGTAAGGACAATGAAGTCTTTCTTCAATTGTCTAGAATCTACAGCCAGCTACTTAGATTTACCTAAACACTTTAAGATAATGGAACAAAATGCAAGTTTCTTTAAAATGCAGCAAAAGCGTCGACAACTTTATATTTCGTGAGCTGACATTAAAAGTGTTGTAACTGTAGTTTTGGTAAATAGAACCTTTCTAACCAATAAACTCCCTTCAAGAACACATACCCAATTTTTTCATGGTCAGCACATATACAGTCTCCGAATGTATTAAAGATCATATTTCTCATTCTATTCAGAACTGCAAAATTTGCAGATAGCATCCTTTTAATTCGTCACAGTGGCACAGTGTTAGTGCATTGGTCTTGCATCAGAGAGGTGGCAGGATCGAATATCGGTGTGGGCATTTTGATTTAACCCATGGGCAAGGTTATTAGCATTAATTGCCTCCGTTTTGCAGTGCTCCTCTTACGGCTGATGCTTGGTTGTCGGTTAAAAGCAAAAAGACAAATTTTCCTTCGGGGATGAATATAGTGGTTTTGTTTTTATTTTTCTTCTTGTATTTGTTTTCACTCAAAAATTGTTCTGCAGACAGCTACTCTTAGTTATAATACAATAGATATAGGCAGTATCACTCCGACATGTGCATTGACAGTAATACTCAATCTCATTGTGTCTGTTTGTTTATGAAGAAGGGCTTGTCGTGTCAGCTCTTAATTTCCTGCAATTTCAGTCATTCTGTCCACAGCAAGAGTTAACTTGTATATTATTATGTACCACTGTCCTCTTCCTGTCGAGGCTTGAGTTTACTCAGATGTTCATGTTGCCTCATTTTTGCATATAGAACTCCTAGTAGTATTGCTTTTAGACATAGCAATTTCACAAGAAGAGATACTGTAATAATGATAACTCATTTGTTTTGGATCCTGTGGTGAAAAATCAGTCAGACTTAAAAAGCATGGACTTTTTCATTTCAATGATTGCATTTTGTGCTTGAAGCACAGTCTTAGTTTAAACAACATCATATAAACTTTGTTCACATCATTGCTACCCAGCTACTGTATGCAACAAGATCTCAATGTAACACTGTAGTGAACTTTTTCATGATGTATGCTACATCACAGTTTGAGTATTTCACTACTTGCCTCTGATTCTGGGAATATGAGACCTCAGAAATAATGACAGCTTTCAGTTGGAACTCCAGGTCTCATACAGATTAATTTCATTACAGTTATTTTAAGCTGAACCATTTTTTCTTATCAGGCTGTTTGACGGCAAGCTCTAGCCTTTTATTATTGTGCATTATGGATTTTTTTGTGTGATATTTAAATTTATATTGATGGAAATATGACTTGAGCCAGTTTTCACTGTTAGTAAATAATGTTTGATATGGATTGATTTTAAAAAAATTTAAAAAAAAAAAAAAAAAGAAAAAAAGCATCACAAAATGCTTTATAATTTCAAGCCTATTCTGAAAAGTTCTAAAAATACTATGAATTTTTTTTTTCAAAATAAGGACTCTGGAGACATTAAATTCAAATCCATAGTGAACACGAAATTTCATTTCTCTGGATGCTGGTTTAGTGGATGTTATAAAACACTTCTCCTCTTGGTGATGACTGGCTTTGGGGTCAAGACCTATGACTTGTAACCGCAAGGTTATGAGTTCAAATCCGGCCCGCTTCGTGACACTATTTAGTCCTTTGGAAAGGCTATTTACACACATTTTCCTCACCTTAATCAGGTAAGTACCTGACTACAGGCAGAGGAGAATCTTATTAATATATTAGATGAATTATGCCTGTAAAATGGCGTCATCTCTGTGTATTCCACTTGGAGTTGGGAGGGTATTTGGTTGGAAAAAGCCTGTAGGGGAACACTTGTACAGCACTTTGACCACATTTAGAGGATGTAGCGCTAGGCACTATATAAATAATATATATAATATAGAGTTAAACACTATTGCTGATCTGATTTTTAAGTATTTTCTTGTTTAAGCAGGCATGAAAATTTTCTGTCAGTGATGATAATCTTCCTTGAATCCGTGGAAATACAATTATTGTTGTTTATAGGTTATTCTCACTATTTCCTATTTGTATGGTTAAAGATTCAATGGTGACAGGAGACATGTAGGAAAAATAGTCTTTAAAGTCTTTAATGGCGTCAACAATTACAGCAGTAAGGAATAGCTAGCCATCACTGACGTTAAAAAGCGTTTAACACACAGCAAGGATAGAACATAGAAAAACAACAACAGAAAAGTCAACTGAATCACCTCCTTTCAGAAGATTTACAATAACAAAACTTTCTTCAAAGTTCAGTAAGCATGCAAAAGATCAACAGGAAGACAAGGCACATGCGGCAAAACTGTCAATGCCATGTGCAATAGATGTCCATCACTACTCATTTTTCCCTTTCTCAGAACATCTGTGGAACAATCTTCCTGCTGATGTTAGCTGATCTCAGCAGCTTGAGTAAATGTTAAAGATAACAAATTTGTGAGGATATTACGAATTGTCATGACAGATTATGTGAACTGAGGATTCATCTTCCATTAGTGTGGTCTGCACAGATGCACAAAAAAAGGAGAACAAACAAAAAATTATTCTTGACAATATTCAATGTTCCCAGCTTAAAAATAGCTTGTTTATACTTTTCATTTAGGTTTTGCAAAATGGGCACTGATGGCGGTGGTAATTTATGATTTTTTCCTCAATATCCTCACCTTTCTATAAATAGCCATTGTACCTTTCATTACAGGTCTGTGAAGTTGTCTCAGAGTAATCCCCCAGTGCCTAGTAACGGAGTTGACAATGTTCCAAATGGCAACGATGTCGGGGCGACAGCGGCCATACTCAAAGAAAACACTGATGATCCTGTAGTGATTCAGCATACTGAAGACGGCTATGCTGTTGTGGGCAAAAAGAAGCAGAAGGAAGGAGATCAGAAGTCTCGAAGATTATATGTTATAAGACATGCACAACGCTGTGATTTCAACTTTAAAGGATGGTTTGAAAGAAGTTTCAGCAAGAATGGTGAGAACTGTTGTTTGCATTGTTGTTGTTTTTGTTGTGTCTTTATCATTTCCATTCAATAAATTTGAAAAAAGCTTTTACAGTGGGACCTCTTTTAATGGGGCATGCCTGGGAGATTTAAAAATCATCCAGATATCCTGGGGAGAAGCTCAGTATGCTGGAAGTGTCATCACTGCACTCTAGTCAATGAATACACATGTTTAATTGTTCCATTGAGGTTGACTAACTCTGTATTTCGCCCCTAACATATATATATCAACCACTGACTAGGAACATGTGGCTGATTTTTACAACCTTGGGAGTGTTGGTCATATAAATGCAGATGAAACCAGTCTGCCAATCGCAGATGTTGACAATGATTGCAACATGGCCAGCAAAAGATTTCATTATGTAGCTTTATCATTCACTTGACGACATCTGTATGGAGCTCATTTTTATAGTTCTTCCCATAGCTTCGTGAAAAGCCGACCGTTATTTATTTCAAGGTTCTGTTCACTTAATCTAGGGACTGGCATAACACCTTTTTGATTTGGATAGTATGGAAGATTTTCTTTGATTTGAAAAATAAGTCATGGAATTTCTTTGAAATTACGAAAACACTAGACAAAATAGGCCTGATTTGCCAGGTACCTTTTCAGAATTAGGAATATAAATTAAATAGAAAAAATTCGGTTCCTTGGAATTTTATCCGGATTTCCTGATTTCCCAGGATTTGCTAAACTTAGAGATTAAGAAATAAGAGTTTTAGTTGGAACAACACCAGCCGTAAGAGTTTTAGTTGGAACAACACCAGCCATTCATTTCCTAGAAAAACAGTAGATCAAATGTTTGGTCATGTAATCAGGATGCCGGTGAACCATCCCGCTCATAGGGGTTATAATATCTGATGTCATATCATGGGTGCAAAGTGAGAGGAAGATTTAGTCGGAGATGGAGTGACACCGAGGCTGAAATACTCAAGGCATACAATATGTTGTCAAAGAAGCTGCCCACATTGCAGTTAAAGAAAAGGTACATCTTCCTATGATACCTGCCGGTATAAGCAGAAGGATAAAGTAACTAAGTAAGACCCAGGTTCGTTAGCTTAGTGGCAATTTGAGACAGTGTAGATTGAGATTTGTTTCCATGATATCTAAGAAAGAGGTTAAAAGTGTGGTGGCAATAGAACTTACAATATATCTTAAAATTTAGGAGTAAAGCCTAAATTTAGTTTGTTTTTTTCATTCAAAATTATTGGTAGTATACATATGCACACTACCAGTGACCCTAAATAATGATCTTAAAAGACTTAAAAATAACAGCATCAAACTGACAGCCGTTAAAGATCTACAGAATATGAGAAATATCACTACTGATAGAAAATTTTGGTGGCGTATGTACATATGAGTACGTATAAATAAAGCTGCTGAGGTTGCTAGTTCAAACAACTCAGATATCTGAGGACGATGAACCAGCTGACGAACAATATTGAGTCAAGTCAGATGCAGCCATCATTTTGGATTTGTTTTGTTCTTTGCATTGATTCTGTCAGTTGACACATGTATGCATTTGTCCAAATGAAGTTGTTTGTGATAGTTTCTTGTAATTAGATACTATTATCTTAAATTAAAGAGTTACCTGTCTTTCTAAGGAAAGATCATAAAACGATGTTGTTTGAAGTTATTTAAATCTCCTCTATGATATTTGCTGCATGCTTGTGCTTATGCCACCAAGCATTTATGCCATCAGGTTGTTATCAACGTTTTGACCTGAATTGCCCACCCATTCTGTGGCCACGGAAATCCATCCAACATTACTCTAAGGATGGCCCTTTGACGGAGATTGGAAAGGCACAGGCCTGAATTGCGGGTGAGGTTTTAGACAGCATTTAGATTATTTTTTTATATTTTTTTTAAATGTGTCAGTTTCCTATCTTACTGCAGTATGGTATTTCATTCTCTCATGCCAAGCCCTTTATAATAACAATACATTATTCTTATATAGTGCCCAATGTGAGCTCTATG
>JAOWAZ010096626.1:0-13240 GCA_028565935.1 Goniobranchus fidelis
GTTGACATTTCTATAGAAGATTCTTAACCATAGCAATCTTTACAAAAATTGGTGACGATATTTATTTTAATGTGGGTGAAAAATATGAACTTGAAAACTGAATGATTTACCCAAAGATCAATAAAGGAGTTGTACTTTAACTGTTCCATTGACAGGCTCACATTTCTTTTCAAAGGAAGCAATAAAGTTCTCAATCTATTATGAAAGCAGCACAATAAGTAGAAATAAGATATGAGTTTGCCCCAATTTTGAAAGAGAAAGGTACTTATCTTAATGATGTCCATCTGTCCATGCTCAGATTCCCATCGTGCTGAGGGATATTTGTGGTGAACGAGCAATGAAGGTCAATGCAAGCTTTACAGATGGCATGTTTTGTGCAGGATATGCTCGAAGCATGCGTGGTGATGCTTGTGGCGGAGATAGGTACCGTACATTTATTACCACTCAACTTTTTTCAGTATTGCATTATGAGTAGATGTTTTCTACAAGTTTGTAACTTAGCTAACATAATATATTTGTTTTTTCACAAAAAGGAAGTTTAATTTGAGACATTCATAGACCTTTGAAAGAAAGAGAATAGAGGTGAACTTATGGTTGTGGGGAGAGGTACAAAGATGATGCTTTGAAATCAGTGTAGCTATTATATCAGGTTAATACTGTTGAAATACCCAGTTCCAAATAGCTGAAGTACCAGTACTTATTACATCAAGATATTTGTGTTCAGTACTGGTACATATTTGTGAAATTGCCTCAAACTAGGATAAAAATCTTCTGCATGATTAATCTGAGTAAATTACTTTTCTATTTAGCAATCTTATTGTAAACTATTTGCAGTCATGATTAGATATTTTTTAACATCTTGTGAATCGGACTATGCCTAAACTTAGTCTTTAAAATTGCATTCCCTAATTGTTTTGTAAAAAAAAAGTAACTAAGAAAAGGATGAAGGTAGTGATGATAGTATTGTATTAAATAGAAAGCCAATTGGAGCTTAGGAGAGTCAGTAATGTACAACGTACCCAGAATAACAAATAGGCCTATCAGTAACATTTCTTTCATAGAATCTTGTCTATAAAAGTTTTATAAATTAAGACAAGCCAGTCTCATAAATTTTTTTTATTAATCTTTCTTCAGCGGTGGAGCATTCACTCTACAGTTCAATGGCCGTTCCATTCTTGTGGGGATTGTTTCTTGGGGAGTCTTTTGCGATTGGGAAAATCACTATGGCTATTACACATATGCCTCTCACTACTATGATTGGATCATGGAAAAGCTTGACCTGGAATAATCTTCCATTCCAATATTTAAAAAATTTGTGTGTGGATCTATTTCATTTTTGTTCATTTGCCTTTGTGTCATACAACCAGCGTTATCAATTTGATGTCTGATTGCATCAACATAATGAGAAATTCATATATATTCCTCTTTACTGCCCAATAATGCTTACCTAATTTCACTGTTTGTCTGACTTATCTTTTTGATAAAGTGTTAAATGTCTTAACAAAATACACATGTATATAAAATTCATATTTCCACTATCCTTTATTCACTATGTATAGAAGTTTTGCCAGGTTACCACGATGAAATCATGATAGAGGCTAAGATCATTCCTTGATATATTGTAAAGTTTTTAACTTATCCATTGTGTACTATATACTTATAAAACAAATGGCATATGTATTTTAAAATGCTACCTACAACAGAAACAAAATACAATAATTTTTACAACAGCATCATACAGACAAAGTCAAATTTAAAATTCCCAAATGAAATAACGAATAAGTAATGGCAATCATTATTGTCATCAAGTGTCTTCTCTTTAGTAGAGATTGCCATTTATGTTTCTCTATCTCTCCTGTGCATTCAAAGCCGTCAAATACTGAGTTGAATGAGAGAGATGAGTAACTAACAGTAGTGGTAAATTTTAAAAAAATAAAAAAAATAAAAATTGGAGTTTTTACATATTAGAGCTTTTATATAGTGCTGAATCCACTATGTGCTTGGAGCACTTTAGCTAAGCACATCAGGCAATGAACTACATTACAAAAATGAAACTGAAGGTACTAAGCACAACATTTATTATAGGCTTTGAGCATTTTGCAGACAGTAAGAAACACTTTAAGAGTAACTTAGTTTTCAATTTCTTTCCCACCATTTTCTCTTGATATGGATATTGAAACCCATAACTCTTCTTAAATAATTGTCAATGCTTAAGGAAGTAACTTTCCTAGTTTAGACTCAATGATAAGATTATATTTTGGTCAAACAGCGTAATGATCTTATTGTCTTGAGAAGGCAGTCTGCATGCATAAAATGAGAGCAGACAGCAGTTGATTAGCCTAGATTTGGGAGGACGTGTTCCTTTGGACTAAATATATGTAGCCTCAAAAACCAGACCCTCCCCATGCAACATTTGTGTGACTCCTTTTAAGACTTCTGCATCTTTCTCTTTCATTTTAGTATCATATTTGGGCTCATAAACGGCACACCAGTATATATTTTAAAGCTATCGGATACTCTGAAATAATCGCCTAAGAAAGCCTGTTAGACTCTGTTACATGTATACAAAATTCTAGGTCTTTGAGAAACATTGGTTCTATCTGATGTGTTGAGAGTTTGTTTGGCTCAGATTCTTTAGGGAAGCAATGACTCTAATAGTACATAGAAAGGGTAAACTAGATCCAGATAACAGATTTGTCACTTTGTTTGAAATAAAGCCTTTAAGCACTCAACATTTAAGTTTCTTCTTCAGACTTACAAATCAGATTTCCTCCAGACTTACATCTTCTGTGAATTTCACGCTTTATTCTGTGAATTAAATTTATACTGAGGATCTGTTTGATATCAGATTTACTTGACTGTAGCTGGAGTAGGAATGACTCAAAGATTTATACCCCTCAACCAATCATTCAACAATTAAAAGAGGATTTTACAGTTACAGTGACAGCTGTGTTCAGAACTTCTAAAGAATTTTTAGTACAAACTCTTTGAGAAACTGGCTCTTAACCAATTATTTAAACACTTGAGACAGAACTCCCTTGAGGAGCCTTTCCAGTCAGCCTATAAGCATTATCACTCAACTGCGACAGCCTTGGTCTGAGTTTTAAATGATCTACTCGGAGTAATTGACCAGGGATCAGGGTCATTGTTGCGTTTATTAGATCTATCGGCAGTGTTAAATACAATCAATCTTACCATTCTCATAAAGCATCTGAAAATTTCATATGTATATCTGGTACATCACTTGATGTAGGAAGCAAGCTGTAGTGATTGACAAACATCAATCAAAATATTTTGACATGGCATATGGGGTACGTCAGGAGTCAGTCCTTGGTCCAGTTCTTTTTGTCCTCTACATCAGTCCTCTTTCAGAAACATTTAACCATTTTAGCACATCTTACCATCAATACGCTGATGATACTCTATCATATGAGGTAAAGAAAACAAAAGAATTTGGAAAGTTCTTCCAAGTTACTGGAGACTGTATTACCAGAATCAAAGACAGATGGGGACAAACAGACTGAGACTAAATGATGAAAAAACAGAAGCTATGTGCATAGGTAGTCGATTTGCATTGTCAAAAAACATCATTTCAGCAATTCATATGGCTGAAACTAAAACTGATACTGTCACAAAAGTTAAGCATCTTGGCACATGTTTAGATTCTGAGATATCAATGAACAACCAGCTTAGTTAAAAAAGATATAGTTTTATGAGAATCTCTCAGAAGATGGTACTAAAAGGCTTGTTGTCTTGCTTGTGCTGTTGAAACTGGATTATTGTAATGCCCTGCTGTTTGGTTGATCACATTATAAACTAAGACGCTTACAATTGATGCAGAAGTGTGCAGCTAGATTGATTTTTAGAACTTTTAAATTTGAGTCATTTTCACCTGCACTCTCCATATTGCATTGGTTGTCTGTTGAGAAAAGGATGAAATACAAAGCATGCATACTTGAAAACACAGCCTCTTCATAGCTTCCAGAATTATTAAGCAAATGTTCTGTTCCCAGCAAACTGCATTCTTCAAAAGATCCCTCCCATCTGGCTTTTCCCCGAATAAGATGAAAAGCTGGAGCTAGATTCTTTTCTCATTTTGGACCAACCATCTGGAATTCACTTCCACTTAGACTGAGGGAAGTTGATAAAGGTTATTTTGTTAAGGATTTTTTTCATAATTGCTCATGATATGTTTAATTTCACTTAATATAAACTTCAATTCTGTGTTTTATTTATCTATTTCAATAGTTTAGATACATCTGTCGGCCTTGTGAAGCGCCGAGAGCCCACCCTGTGGGGGATTGGGTGCTACATAAATCTACTTATCAATTAATTAATGAATAAAGAGACATGTTCCAGCAATAAACCATATAGATCACATTGTGTGTCTAGATGTCATCCACTCATGCCCTGTAAAGTTTCATATGAAACAAAAATATTTGGCCCTAATAAGGTTCAAGGGATATAGGCCCATCCACATCATGGTTCCGAAACGTCGCTTCGAAGCGAAGGAAAACCGTCGTTCCAAACTCAAGAACGTCGGTTCGGCGCGTCATAAAACTGCCATCCACATCAGCGTTCCGAAACGTCGCTTCGGAACGAAACAAAAATTTCCCGCTGCTTTTGAGTTTTAAAACGAATTATGGCGGAGTGTAATGATGATGAGTTGCTCGCTGTTTACGTGTTGCTGTCCGCTAAAAAAAAGAAAAGGAGAGCAATTTGGATGAAGAACTGGCTTAAGAAATATATTTTTTTTTTCTTTAAACAAAGCGTCATGTAATATTATGTGTTTCAAAATGGACAAGACGAAAACACATTACTTCCAGCGTGTTAACACATGACACGCGAGGCCAACCTCCCCTCCCTCCCCTTCTTCACAATGATGAAAGTAGTAAGAAACATGATCTGTTGAAGAAAAAAAAAATTCGGTAATTAAAAGGAAAACGCACATTCTGCTCGAATCTTGACTAAATAAGAGGTCGCTGATTTCAAAAATGCAATCAGAATTTTTGTGCGATCAATCCTTTAAAAGATATTGGGAGTGAAATTATTGTCTTGCTGAGCCCTGTGACGTCATGAACACTTCTCACACGCGTACCGACAGTCGGTGAGAGACGACGGTCCGAACTCCCAGCCAAAAAATCCAACATGTTGAGACCTCCGTTTCGGAGCGAGAGTTGTCGCGGTTTTGACTTGAGTTCTTCGGTTTTCCATCCACATCTTCGTTCCAAATGGGCGTGTCGTACTTTTTCGTACCCTTTGCGTTGAAACGACGTTTCGGAGCTATGATGTGGATGGGCCTTAAGAGTTTAAGGATAGAACAAAGCCATATGTACATTTTAAGCCCCGGTGTCTTTCGTTGTTTCAGTATATCTGTATGTAAGTTCTTTTCTTATGTTGGCAACTTGACAGCTTTGAAGTGTTTGAGTCAAATTCAGGCTTTTTTGCGATGTATGATAGACTGATAAAAGTTTCAGGCAATTGAAAGATCACCATTTCTATGCTGTGATTTAAAATCCATATCTCTCTTAATCATGCGAATAATTTCATATTTTTTGCGAAGTGTCATAAAACAAGGGCGTTGGTCTGTCATATAAGGCTTGTAAACTTATATAAATATATTCAAGCTGAAATTTGCTGTGCTGAATAGTAACTATTCCATCCAATTAACAGAGTTTCATCAAGTTTTCACTTTCAAAGTTATTTTACACATTTTAAAACCCTTAACAATACCATCTACATCTTTTCGACAGACTGGATTTTTGTTTTTTAAATTATTAACTTCAATACCTTTTCCTACTGGCAGAGAGTACAATATATAAAGATCAATATTTCCAGTCAGAGTACTCAAATCTTGATTGCATTTTTGTTAGTATTGAAGCGATCATGTTGGAATTATTTTCTAGAGACCTTGCTTGAAAGTCTCGAAAATCTAAAGTCCAGGTCTAGATCTAGATCGAAGTTGATCTGGAACATGTAAAACGTTATAACATATGTTAGACTAAGTACTCTTGCCAAGATTTAGTACGGTTTTCTACTACTTTGGGAGCAGGTGTTCTTCTTGTACTATATAATTGTATAGCCCTCAGTCCAACTAGGTTAGGCTTTACAATTCATTGTACATGGTATACAGGGTGTTTCGGCCTTGGCGAGACAATCTGAGGAGGGGCATGACGTACATCTGTATATAATTCGAAAGCTTGACTTTTTGTAATCTCAAATCCAAGATTTTATGGGTTTTTTTTTCCACTGACGGGAGTATTTTTTAAAAAATTGTTGGTATTTTTTGTTTGGTCGCCATTTTAAGAAAAAAGTCCATTTGCTTGAGAGCAGAGAGTGGCCAGGATCATCTCCAGACCTTATGCTCTTGACCATTCATATTCTGTCATAAAAGGCAGAGTAGAAAAACCATTCTGAACCCAAAAGACAATCTTTGCTCTGCTCTCGTAAGGTATCGGAACACACTGTAGACATATAAAACAAAAACAATAGATCAGTAGTGTGGGCAACCGTATTTTGCTTTACGTCAAAATTGATGAACATGGCTAGATCTGATATTCATATAGCCACGCTTTTATTTATTCTAATTCAGAGTGATACAGATGAAACAGAGTCCCATATTGCTAGTTGTGACTATGAACGTAATTCTTTAACTGTTTTTCATTTATCACAGGGCATTGATCCAATGTCACTGGACATGTTGGCAAAGGAGGGAATTGTAGCCCTCAGGAGAGCTAAGCGCAGAAATATGGAAAGGTGAGTTTGGGTTTGTTGAGAGATGTATCATCTTCTCTCCGGATGAAACTTCATCAAAGCTACTTTAGCATTGACAGTGACTATGATGAAATATCACCGCCCCAGTCTGATGTGTCATGACTGATAGGTTTTTCTGAGTTGTTCATTAATTGGCTTTCGGATATGTTGTTCTGTGTTGTATTCATATTTTTACATCCTCATCTTTATTTAGCATATTGAGAGTAACGTGGATCTGAACCAGCTAAATGCTACCGTCAGGATCATTCCACAATTTTTTTAATGTTGATAATTTGAGTTGTGAAAAGCAGTCATGATTAATGCTTAATTGTTCTTAATTAATAAGAAACTGTAACAGAATTCTAATGAGAGGGTCATGTTTGATTTTTTCGTCATTGCTTCAGTTATCGTACAAATATTCACAATTTTTGTGTGTGTGCAATCATCAGATACAGTAGAAATTTCCGTTGTGCTAATTGTGTTTCATCAATTTTTTCCAGCATCTAGAACTTGAGGGCATTTTATAAGTAATATCAAACCAGCAAAGTTGTGCATATCTTCGATTTTTAATTGTTGCTGTCAAGCAATCTTTCTGGTCCTCTAATAAAGGATTCTGAAATTTCTAAAAATTGCATTTGATGATAAAAAGATGTCCCTCACTATTAGATTGACAGCAAAGTTTTGGAACATCCCTTAGGCATGCCATATAAGGAAGAGAATATGTGTTTCTCTGGGGAAAAAAATAGCTTTTGCTCCAGAGACTTCATACTTGGAGACCACTGTGTATCAACATGTTTGTTATTAAATTGTGGTTCCTTACCTAACCAAAATGAGATAACCGGAACAGATAGTCCATTACCAATATCTGTTCAATGGTTGAAATGCTGAATGATTGACTCAATACTTTGATATTGTTGATCATACCACAATTCTGAAGGATTCCTATAGTTCAGTGGAATATATGTTTATTTTCATTATTGAAAATATTTTGTACAATGATTGCTGTCTGTGGTAGGGCACCTCTGCGCTAATTTCACAAACAGAAGTCCACACCTGATATGAGAGTGTCGTGTAATCTTCTTCTAGATGCTTTAAGCAATAGTAAAATAAATTGTCAATGTAATAATGTAAGATTTTATCACCTACTCAATCATCTGGCATGTCAGTGGATGACTTAGTCTCCCTCACATTCGCCTAGAATACCTTGTCTTGCGTCAGTAGTCAAGCCATTTTGAAATATTTGAGGAACTTTTCATGTGGAGCCATCATACAGGCACCACCTATTTCCAACTCAATCTACGTATTTGGTGTCTTTCAAATCTGTTATTTCATCAGGATTGTCCTGGCTTGTGGAGGAATGGCTGTCAATTCTGTGGATGACCTTGTGCCAGAATACCTTGGGTATGCAGGCCATGCATATGAACAGGTTTTGGTGAGTTTTTTGTCAGTAATAGAATTTTTTTCTTGCCTGTTGTTTCTCATCTTGCTTATTTTTGGGCAATTCCACGCAAAGGTCAACCTGAGGGCTAAAATTTCAAACGCGTTTTTGGTTCATTTGGTTTGGTGTATTTTGCACTTCTATGTTCCAATTTTATGATATATTATGCGTTTGTTCATTTCCAGAAGTTATTTGATAAGAAATCTGTATTTGACACCAGCCCTAGAAATTAATGAAAAACGGTAAAAAAACCTTTACAAAGTTTAAAAGCTATGTAAAGTAAGCTAGGGATAAAATAGACTTGTGTCTTATTGCCCAATGTTAATTGTGGTATTTGTGGACAATAAAATGCAATTGTAACATTCATAGAGCATGTATTGATAATATTGTACCGAGTTAAAATATACCCCTAAAGTACATGTCAGTCCGTGACGCCAGAGATGCATAAATTTACCTACATCGCAAACTATACATAATTTTTTCAACCCACTTCATTTTCTTCGCTAAAATGTGTTGATAATGACTTGAATGCAGTTTCATTAGCCTAGTGCAAGTAGTTTTTATATACAAAGCGTCACGGACTGACATTTGAAGCGTCACGGACTGACGTCACGGACTGACATGTGAAATGCCACAGACTGACACTCTGTTACATTGATAATATCAGACCTGTGCAAGAATAAAGCTGTGACTTAAGCTGCTTATATGTTTATAATGACTTCCCTTGTGAACAAATTTCTGTTTTCACTGCTTTTTGCTGGATTGGTAACTATGTGGAGTCATTTGCTCTTATTTCAAACTACAAAGGGTATAATAAGTACTCTGTGGACATTGCAGTCAAAAAGATTCTGTCTCTACTCAAAGTGAAATATGACTTTCATACTGTGAACATATTTAGTGATGACACAGCAAGCCAATTTTAGTAAAAGTATACATTGAACAATTCGACATACATTTCAGTTGAATTAGAAATTGAGATGACAAGGATTTTTTTTGCCATGGGTCATTGGAAAGGAGTAGCTTTGATGGTGTAGATGAGGAAGTCAAAAGAAAGGCTAGATCTTTGGTAATGTCTGGAACACAAACTATTCAGATTGAATGTGAATTGAAATGCCTTGAAGAATGCACACAGCTATGATTGAAAAAAATCAATCTAGTGTCGGCTGAAGCGTACGAACTTGAAAACTCAACAAAATGTCTTGATGAAAATGTAAAGCAATAGTTTCTTTTGAGGCAGATTCACTACATAAGGGTGATTGATGTTTGATTTATAAATTATATGGTATATCTTTTTCAACAAAATCATTGAAGACATATTCCCATGGATTCATTGTAACCAAACTTAACACATCAGCTGATACTTTTGAAATTGAATAGGAGAAGCACTATCCTGTTTTTTACCATGATAAATAAGCTTTACATTGGGAGGACATTGAAATTAATTCAAGAAAATCTTTCAGAAAAGTTTAAAAACCAATTTACATGGCCAATCAAAGATGACATAAAGAATATTGACAAGAAATTTGTGTCGTATGGACAAGTACATCTTGTTGGTAACAACCTATTTACCTTTGAGAGAACATAATTGAAATTAAAAAAGCATACAGGTCAATAAAAAAGTGTTAAAAATTATCCATGAACAGTGACTTACACCATATACAACCTTCAAGCATGTAATCAATAGTTGTTGCTTTTGATCCACCACTTAATTAGGCTACATTTTTTAAGTCCTAGGATTAGTTTAATAATTCATGCCAACTCAAGTGAAGTTGACACAACGACCAACAATGCCTCCCTCTCATTTTCTTTATAAGTAATTTGTTTTGACTTTAACCTTGTAGTGAAAAAATTTGAATATGCAACGAGATGGACTTGATATAGAAACAATTAAAGGTTTTGATGATGTCATGCTCTGATTTAATTTCAATGTCGATCATCACATTAAAAGAGAATTTGGGTGTATATGTTTTGTTTTGGTCTTGGGCACATTTTCAGAGTGCAGAAACATTGTCTGGTACTTACTAAGCTGGTATGAACTTCAGTTTGTAGAATCTTCTTGAATTTTATTTGCAGAATGCCGTTTCAAGTTAATTTATGAATGAAAAAAATATGTCTGTTAACCTAAATATGATTGGTTTATTTTTGTTCCAGTTCTAGTTTTATTTAAAGGTTATTATTGAATACAACATTTAAATGTTATCTCTGTGCTCTTTTTGTCTCTTTTTACCTGACATGTGCACTCAATTGGTCTTGTATGTTGTCCTCCATTCTTAACCCCCCAAATATCACTGTAATAATACATTTTTTTATGCTCTAGAGTTAAATAGCACATCTTACATTCAGATTGCTTAGTTTTATGGATTACTGAAGCCTAACAACCATGGCACCTAGAATCATTGTTAAGTAAATAATAGTTTAGGAACCAAATTACATTATGGAATTTCTGTAAGTCCGTGACAGTCAGTCCGTGACGCTCACGTTATTTAGTACTACATGAAATTCTTGAGGGATAAAATAATCAGCTGCAGTCATAAGTTACATCAACTACCCATACAACTATGTAGTCCAAAAAATTCTGTTTATCAGTTTTACTTTTGCAGGATTTTAAACTTGAACAAAGTCACCCTTTGGTTGACCAAATGTCAGTCCATGACGGGGCCTTTGGCAGATTATAGCTAACAGGCTATTATTCAGAGAAGAAAGATTTCTTTTGGGTGGATTATCCATGTACTGAGTTATACACATGGGTAAAATATTTCACAGAAATACTGAATAGTCTTTGTGCTATGAGTCTTCAAAGTCTTCACCATGTCAGTCTGTGACGCATGGAATTGCCCTTAACTTATTTTTACTATGTCAAAAGGCTTACAAATTTTCTAGTATCTTCAAGAAATGACCAAAAAATTCAAGAACCCTTATACGCATTCTTCTAAAAAACTAAAGAAGTAAAGTTGGCATTCAAGTGAATTATAGGTACAGCTTTGGCTGGAAAAGTACCCTACATTAGACTTGCTTTTTATTCAGAGAGGATGGATAAAGTTGATCACTATCTGCTTTATGCCACAGAAAGTGGAATAAGCTTCGGCCTTAAGGGCTGATTCGACTCAAAATAACTCAAGGTGGCATATATATGGCATTTGTATTGATGGTATCTGCATGCTCACACTACTCACTGCACTTTACAAAGCCATTTTACTCCTCTAATTGACAGCAACACATATTTAGAAAAAGACAAGCAGCCTGTTGTGCATAAATTTAATGCTTGGACAAGGAATGCACTTTTCACGGCCAGGTATTCATTCACTTGGGATCAGGTAGGGTAATTGGGTTAAGTGCTTTACTCAAGAATACATCACCAAAAACCACCAATAGTAGGTTAATGGCACCAGTGAGACGCAATCCCACCACCTAGTTTTACCATTTCAAGAACAGTCTCAAAACGCTTTACAATACTTTATCCCAGCAGGCGTACCCCTTGGGGAGTAAAGTGAAGCACAGTCAGTGCGACAACACCAGACTATTGCAAAGTACTCATTTATCACTAGAGACAAGTGAAGCAATTGGGGTAAAATTTCTTGCTACAGGATAAAACACAACTTAACGGTGGCGAGAATCGATCCAAGGGCCTCCAGATCCCAGACAGATGCCTAACCATTGAACCATCTGAAACTGAGAAACATTTCATCCGGCATGAAGGCATTGGGAAAACTTCTTGGAGATGGAAAATCCATAATGAGATAAGCTGAAAGGAGAACAAATGTTGATATGAAAAGGACTTGAAGTTCTTGGCACACAAAAATGCAAAACTACCTTGCAACCGTCTGGCTGAAGTCATGGCTGACATCCGTCTTGCCTCGCGCCGCTGCCTTAACATTTTGGCCCGACATCCCAGAATGACAATGGAGCAGATGAGGATGACCACGGCAACGATACTGGCGATGACCATGAAGATGGTTCTCTTGGGAAGGCTGAGACTGTTTTTATCCTTAGGTACTTCAGTGGTTGGTACTCTCCTCTCTAGCAGGAATCATGATGTTGGAAGGTTCAAAGAACAAAAAATTAAATGAATGAAATACACCTTCACATTAGAATATGTGGTTAACAAACAAAAGCAAATGATGAATACTTCCAATGATACTGTACTGAAGGGTGATTTTTTAAATCTCATACATACTCTCTTCACTGTTAATCACCCCACTGCATTAATGATTTAAACATTCTCACACTGACAGAAGATACTTTACATAAAGCAAAAATCATTGTACGAGGCCAGTACCCGAATCAGATGTAATATTTTTTTTGATGGAGAAAAGGTGAGTTGCTGAATATGACGTACCTGTGCAGGATATGTCAGAGACAAGAATGAATACTTCATGATTTTGTTAAGTTTCCCTAAGTAAACTTCAATTTGTGCAAAGCACTCCTTTCAACCCATACAAACATTTGCTGAAAAAGTCAACATACAAAAACATTTAACTTTACTATCTTTCTATTAATCTATCTGTCTTCTTCTACCTATGTGGCTCTTTATCTTCTATCAATGAATCTATATAATACCTTTCTTCTTTCTTTGTATTTGTCTATCTTGCCTCTATGCATCTAAGTTTCTATCTTTGTTTACCATAGCAGAATGCCTGCTCATCGGAATTGTCTCCGCAATTATCAACATGGTCACACAACTCATGCCGCTTCACACATCGACTGTTGTTGCAGCGGAACTTGTTCTCACATGGATCATCTGGATAAAACAACAACACTTGTTTAATATTAATAAAAAAAAAAAAAATCTTAACATGACAACATAATTATTCCCTGGGCGCCTCCTTGCCTACGTTTGTGGAGGCAGAAATCATAATGGGACACAGGTTTGAAATGAAAAGTGTTAAGTTTTAAAATTTATTGACAAAATATTTAGTCATGTTTAAGGGCAGCTAAAAGGCTGTTTGACCAAAGTTTCAACCCAAAAATTGGCATTTGTAGGAAATCAAAGAAAAATTGAGAAAGCTCTGTGAGAAAGACAGACAGACAAAGACAGAGACATATATTTAT